>VYZT01005460.1:80178-129305 GCA_013400735.1 Pomatostomus ruficeps | reverse complement strand
TTGTAATGATGTTAGATGTCACTGTGGAATTAGAAAATTGTATGCCTGAAAAAATATTTGCAAACTCAGTTATTTGTTGGCATATGATGTTTAAACATGCACCAGATTTCACTGAGAAAGTTTGCAGTCCAAAGTTCTTTAAAAACCTGGTTCTTTTATAGTATGTTCCTGAAGAATGAGTTTGTGGAAGCATCAGAAGTGCTACCTGCTTTTGAATCTCCAAGGTACTCAAACATTGTTAAAGCAGCACAGTAGAAGTTCAAAGGGTGGATTATGTTGTAATAACAAAAAGGTGGATTTAAAATCATCTGGATTATGTGCAACTTTTTCTGTAAATATGCAGTTCATAGTACTGTTCTACTGACCAGAGTTGTTGTTAAGTGTATGTTAGACTTCGTGTTTACTTGTAATTGAATGGCCTTTACAGATCTGGCTACGTGAATGTGATCATTTAAACATCTCCTGCCAGATACAGTAACTTCCATATTCTGAGACAACAGATGCTGCATCATAGTTTGTACTTTTAGGATTCAATTTAATGGATGCATTTGTAAAAAAAAAAAGTCTATGTAATCAAAAGCAACAAAACCAACCAGACTTATACGGCTTAGTGTTTTTATTTGTCCTAGTGTACAGGTAAAAAAAGGAACTGACAATAAAAAGTTTGTTGCTCTCTTTCCCAGTTTCTTTTCATCTTTCAAGTTTCTTCAGCCTTGGTTTATATGACAGGTCTCTATGAAAACACAGTGTTTTCAAATACTTTTGAAAAAGCTTTATTTTAAAATAATTGCTGCAAATCATTGAAATACATTTGAAATAGCCTCTAGCTCTTTGCTTTGGGATTTACAAGCTGTTCACATACTTCTCCTTAGGTGTTCATTGAACGTGATGGGAGTGGTGTCGGCACTGGTTCAAGATTTGATCTCTGTGGTCTCAAGGGTTGCAGCCCCTGCTGTTGATTGCAGTGAAAGCTGTGGGGTTTGCTGGTGTTTGGTATTGATGGGTTTACATTTTGAGAAGGCTATTTCATACTGTATAATATAAATAATTGTAGTAACTTTATAATATAAATACTGTGTAATAGAATTTCTATATAATGCACTTTGCTGGTCTCATTCCAGCTATATCCCATATACAGTCATCTGTTTTTGATGGGGGTGGTGAAAATGCATGGATATTTCCTTTGGATTTGACATGAATTAAATGCAGAGGGTGGTTCTTCACGGGTGTACTCTTGTTTTATCTGGGGAGTAAAGATTAGCAGTAGTATTGGAATAAAAAGCATTAACCTTTCTTTTCAGACTTGGTTTTCCACCAGAAGGAAAGAAAATACAAATTGTCAGAAACAAAATCATTGAAGTTCTTGTAGTGCTTTGTGCAGCCCTGCTCATGACAGTGACATGCATTGGAAAACTTTTACTTTCAAGAATGAATCATCAGCTTTTCTTGATACTTATAAGAAGGTTTGGGTTAAAAAATGCTTCAGGGTTTTAAGTAGTTCAATAGTTGAAATAGTCCCCTTTTCAGCAGAGTAGTATGTTCTTGCTTTCCAGGAGATAGTAAGGTGGGGGTTTTTTGCAGTCTTTAGGGAGTGATGCTGTGATCGATTAAAATAAATTACATTAAAAATCAAGAACTGTGGCAGCTGGCAATGTATGAATTTCAGTCTTCAACAGTGCAAGACTTTTAAGTTATGAGAAAGTCAGTGTAATATATTATGGTTGGGATTTGTTGATGCTTGAGTGCCTTTGAGAAACTAATAAACCTTAATATTTGTAAAATTGCCTAAAATCATAAAAATACACTTGGGAGACTATAGTTGACCTCTTGTAACATTATAACACCATTTCACTGAATTTTCCTTAAAAATAAATCTGTGGGAGGTAAGAAGACAAACTTAATTCTGAGTGGATTTCCCCACTGATGCTTGTGCATGCTAAAATGTGTGAGTATTTTTCCCACAAGGGGTCAGTAGCACCCTCCATTTGGCACAAGTTTTTATTACAATATAAGCAGAAAGCAAACAAGGGATAAGGATAATGATGATTGCATTAATATGTGGGTGGACCAGACCTCACTTGTCTCCTTCTTCAGGCAGGCTAAGTATAATTAGCTTATTTGCTGACTTCAGTAAGCACCATATTCTATCCTCTGACTCTCATGTGACATGAACATTGCTACTATTGATTAGGGCAAAGTTCCAGTGGAGTGTTTGCCTTTAGCTCTAGTTGAAAGTATTCATTTAGTCAAGCTTTTTTTCAAAAGCATGTAGTTGGAGCAGATAAACTGTATGAGAGAGCTTGTCCAGTGGGCAGGGGAAAAGAATTCTTGTATGAGTGTTCCACATATTCTTAATGATAACCACAGTCTCCCTAGATGAGTAGAGCTGATTAATATTTTCCACTTTATAGTAACACAGCTTATACTTAAATATGCTTTGAAGCCTATCAGGCTGCTCAGTGGAAGGAATGTCCAGCTTCTCAAGGCTTCCCTGAGTATGCAAGTTACTTGAAGACCTGAAGTTTGAAGTAACTCATAATTCTGCCAAGAGGCTGAACAGACCAGAGAGCTATTCGTTCAACAAAAATTTCCAACTCTTGTAACAAAGTCGTGTTTCACAAATAGGAATCTGGAGAAGATCAATGTCATTCAGGCACAGGTTCTTATATGTGTTGAATTTAACCAGGGGCCTTCCTTATTTTCATGTTTGCAACTCTTGTTATCCTTTCTGTCACATCTGTTGTGCTTTTTGTACTTCACGTCCTCAGTCCTTCTGTCCTTACTATGCAATTCCTCCCTTTCAATTCTTTCTCTGTCTGTATTTCTGATAGTAGAACTGTGCCCCTTCCTTCTTGGTATGTCCCTTCTGATTGTCCCCCTGTTTTCCCTTACACTTGAGGTTGGCATAAGCATAGTGAGGCCCTGTCCTTGTGTCCCTAACTCCGCTCTTAATTTAATGTACTGACAGGAGGAATTCCTGATTTTGGTCTTGGCATAATCTTGCATGAATTTATTGACATCTCTTACTTCTCTCCATTGGTGGTATAAGAAAGAGGTTTTGGCTACCGCATGAAGAATGGATAGGGGCACTTCTTTTGGTCTAGTTACCTCTGATCTCAACCATATGGGGAAATTCAGAAACAAGTAAATGTTTCAAGGTTGTTTGGTTTTAGTGGTGTTTTTTTGTCCTATAGGCCACCTGAAATTTTCATTCTTACTGTATCCTAGGTTCAGTTTTTGGTGACAGCTTAAGGGTTTCTTTTCAAAGAAGCTTACAAACAATTAGAAGACAGAAACTTCCGTCTAGACTGTCTTGCGCACTTAAATGTTACCTGGAGGAGGTTCAGTAGGATTGCTTGCAAAGAGAAGGGGTCTGGTTTTGGGCTTCTTGCTGCCTCTATAAGGAATTGGGAAAAAACTTCCACCTCTTTGAATAAAGTAAATCTCAAACCACATTCCAAGTAATATTTTCTGCTAAGATTTCATAGCCTCTACTGTGTATATACCTTACAGTTGTAAGGTATTGTGATATTCTGTATGAAAGCTATATAAAATAAATGGCAATTATACAGCATTTATTTCCCACTGGCTGTAGATTGTTGGCTTTGAAATACAATACTATTATTCTTCCTCTGTTCTTCTTTTGTGATAAGACCTGTAAAATAAAGATTACTTCAGGTTTGTCTAGACAAGGCTGCTTTTCCTAACACAAAGGCCTTAGTTAAGCTATTTGTGCTCCAGCCATACAATTCAAAGCATCATGCTCAAGTTTTTGGACTATTTTTCTGATCTATAGCACATGGCACTTAAAACACCTAATTTATATTGATCTTGAGTTTTGGTCAGGTGATTCTGATTCTATGTAAGGCTGAGGAAGTCTTCATGTTGTTGTTGTACTCTGAAACTGCATTCTCCCACCACTTCATGTGGAGAACAGAGTCTGGGAGCAC
Organism: Pomatostomus ruficeps; assembly: GCA_013400735.1. NCBI lineage: Eukaryota > Metazoa > Chordata > Aves > Passeriformes > Timaliidae > Pomatostomus > Pomatostomus ruficeps. The sequence continues at coordinate 125,355 of VYZT01005460.1, read as the reverse complement.
CATTCTTTTTTGTTGAGATAGAAAAGTGTGTTAGAGTAAGGGCATGGGGAAACATAAGGCTAAAATACAGTCATAGATCTAGTTCTTCTGGACTTTGTGAGGTGAGAAACTCAGGTGTCAAATTTGACTGGAGAGAAAAGCCATCTACTAAAGTTGAGTTTTAAATTCTTCTGTACCCTCTGGGGAGAGCTTGTAGCATGGATACATTGAGTCCTGCTGTAACCCTGCATGTCCCACCACCCTGGATAGGTCCCTCCACAACAAATCTCCCTGGAGGAATATAGTTATACTGAAACTATGCTGCACATGGAGAAGTAAGGTGTGAGAGCTGCAAGCTGGTCCCCGGTGCAAAAGTTATGGATCTGCTGTTCTCTTTAACACAGCTCTCTTCCCATGGCACACACAGAAAGATGTAAAGGAGTAAATGATCTTGACTTGGATTCCCTGTGAAAAGTAGCTATCTGCACCCAGGCAGCAGCATAAAGGACCTGCTGCAAATCAACTGCTCAGTAATGAGCTGTGTGAGGTGCTTGCCCTGCAGCAAGCAGAAGTTTAAAAACACTTATGCTTTTAAAGTGTTGCAGCCAAGTAGGGTTGAGTGGGCCAAGCCCTCCGGGCATCTACTTATCCTGAGCTGACATTGCTTTATTGGTAAGTGGCATGGAAATGAATTAGATTTGAAAAGCATATCTTCATTAACAAATTGGGATACCAGACATTTAATTTTAGGCTTTATCTGCTATGCTGAATCAAATGGTGACACCAAGATTTGGCAAGCAGTTGTTGAGCACTCCAGGAAAGGTTAGTCATTGGCTTTCATAGGAGTTTCTCAGTTTTGAGGATGTAGTCAAATAGTCCTCAGGAAAGAAAAAAAGCATCTAGCAGGAGTGTTTCAGAAGAGAGTTATTACCCTTTTGTTGGTTGGTTGATTAGTTGGCTTTTGGTTTGTTGTTCGTTTTGGTTTTTTTGTTCTCACCCTCTACTGGGTATGAACTGTGCCTGCTTTTTCATTTCTCTTGCCAATTTTCATTTAGCCAGAAATGCTGCCGTAATTGCTACTTGCCATCTGGATTCACCAAGATCAAATATACACCCCATGTGTCTGTTACAGCTGCTCCTGACCATCACACTGCCTCTCCCCAGAGCATCCTTCCAAGAGGATGAGTGTGTACTTGTGGGGTTATAGGAGAGCTAGTGACATCCTCTGTAACTTTCCAGGACAAGGAAAGGAATTTAATGTTGATTTGGTTTGATCTTTTTCTTTCTGACCATCTGCAATTATCTAATGTTGGGACGCCTTTTTTTCATGTGGCATTTAATTTTGAGAGGAAGTCAATGGGGGCATTATTGCTGTGTGGGAGTCAGTGCACTCCCACTGCCAGAGCAGTGGAGGGGGCACTGAGGAGATCAGCCCTATTATAACCAATGCTCCCCTGTCAGGGGAAAGAGAGAGACCTCCACTCAAGATACCACGTGTTTATGCAGATCTCTGTACCCCAGTTAGCCCGTTGGACTCACTGTCCCAGCTTCCAGTTCACCTATCATTCCCTGCAAGACACCCCACTTCCAGAAGGTTCCGTTCTACTCACTATCCCATTTGTCCTTCCCTCGCAGCCACTCCCTCAGTCCCTCTCCATTGGTCCCTGCACCCTTGTCCCTCCTTTGTCCAGCCTCTAAGCCCTCACACTATTTGCTCTCTCCACCCCTGCCCAGCCCTGGGATAAAACCACATGTTCCCCTTTGTTCTCTGTTCTTTCAGCTCTGGTTCCTTACGAGGCACATTACTAAAACTGCCTTGAAATACCAACCCAAAAAACCTTTCCTGTCTCCTCGTCAGTTTGAAGGCTGCCTTGCACAGCAGAGGCAGCCGCGGGCAGGGGTTGGGCAGAGCCGCACCAAGTGGAATCAGCAGGCGCAGCCAGCACAGTGCAGAAGCTCCGTTTCCAGCTGCCACGCCTGTGCAAGGCAAGGCAGTGTTGGCGGAGCTTCGCAGCCACGAAGCACGGTGCGGCGGGCAGAGCTGGCAGGTCCGCTGAAGCGGTGCCCGGCGTCCCCGGGTTTCGGGAGGTGCTCCCAAGGCTCACGTGGTCTCCGAACTGCTGCTCCACCCCACGGAAACACCGCAATATTGCTGTGCGTGGAATTCTTGGATTTAGCCCATCCTTTCCTATAAAATTAGGCCTGTTGTCCTAAAACTAGTTGTTTTATGAGGTACGGGTATTTATACACTAAGCTAGCCAGCTCTGTTCATAGGAATATTAATAGAGATGGCCTGGAGCTGGCAGCTTCTTCTAGGGAAGATAAGGAAGGGCTTAGCTCCTAGGTTAAGCTCTTCCCTGTCACAGTTAAATGCTAGATGCTGTGTGACCTGCAGTGTCTGAAGCATCAATACAGCTTAAGGCATCTTCATGGCACAGTTCTGCATCCATAGGGGCTAGCAGTCAGAGCAGAAGTGCATTGCGTCCATGATAACATAATGTTTTTCATGAATTGGTGCATCTGGCTTTTCTGGAAGGGTAGGTAGCATGAGATGAGGTCAGTAGGTACCACAGGAACCTGAACATAGAACATTAGGTGGTGCTTGTTACTCTTAGCCCAAAACTCTAGAATTGCTTGTGTGTCTGTGGGTTGGCTGTCAGTGAATTAGAAACGAGAATCTATAAGGCACCAGCTTTCCATGTTTGAGTGAAAAGTGTCCTCTGTGCTTTATTAATTTGCTTCCTCCTGATACGGAAAGAACGAAGGAAGCTAAAAAGCCTAGCTTGTTTTGCTGCAAACTGTATATATGCAGCATTGAACATCTCCTTAGATAGCTTTGAATTTGGAGAGGCAAAAAGGAAAAAAACAGAGAGGAGAAAGGACAGGGAGGTCTTTAATGATGTGTTATGTTATTGATGGAATTTCTAACCCAGAGGAGAACTGCCTGCCTCGGAGCTGTGGGCAGCACTACCCACGGTAATTGCTTGCTTGTGCATAGTTCATTTTTGTTTTATTGTTCAGGAAAGATAAAGTGGTGTCTCTGCTAAGTGTGGTGACTGGCTGGGAAGAGCAGCCTGGTTCTACTGAGCACAGTTGCCAAAACTGGAGCAAGCCAAGGGAGAGTGGTTCTTTTGTCAGGGACAGAAATGTGGTCTGACACAGCTTTCTTATCAAAGGGAAGGATTTTTCACTTCAGGAGGAAGTTTGGCTGGGAAGGCATTGGATAACTTCTTTTTTTTCAGCTCTGCGGGAAGTCCTTTATAAATGTGTTTTCCATGAATGTAATAGTTCTGCTTCTGACTCTCTGGAGAGAACATTGGTGGTTGTATATGCGGGAAATAACACAAGGGTGACTAAAATATTTTTAATCTGAGTAAGTCAGCAAACACACCTTGCGTGCTCACAGCCAGGAGCCATTTGCTCTTGGCTCATGCCATGGAGCAGGCAAAAAGTAGTTATCTTTTTTCTAATTTTTTATTCTAACTATTTCTGAAATTTCCCTTGATCTGTTCCAAACCATCATGTTGTAGTTAAATTAAAACTTAGCCTTTTCTTCTGTTAAATACCTTGTGTAACAGGAGTGATTTGTTTGTGTTTCAGCTTAAACTTGGATAATTTTGTTTAAACATTAAGAACCTATGTGTATTATAGAGAAGTTTCTCTAATACAGTTGAAGAAACAAGTTGTCCTCTAACTGAGGCCATTAGATTGTGATTTGTTAGATTTGGTTTCCGTGGTTTTCCTGTGAGTCTTTACACAAGTCACTTGGTTTTGTGTTTCCTCTTACTTAAGTGGGAAATGAGAAATGACTGCTTGGGGGTACGAAAAGAAATCTGCTGGTGTATGCAGGGAATCCTACAACAGCCTTAATGAGTTTCTGAGTAGGAAAGATGCCTCCCTGCCAGCCAGTCACACAGTGGTGTACCAGCTCAGTTCAGTGTTTTGCTGATGAAAAACTGAAATCTGGTACTACTGCTACTTCAGTCTTGTCACAGAGCTAATAGGCATAAAATGAACTAATATCTTCCACCACCCAAGCAATGGGAGTTATTAATTAACTAGTAATTATATACAAATATGTATTTTATTGTACTTAACAAGTAACTGTTTATCATTATTTCCTTATTAAAGCCATTAGTGAGAAAGAGTTGTATTCAATACAGGTACTGAGTTATAACTTGAAGTGAGCGAACAAAATGCCAGCTTTTGGGTGGCAACATTACTCTGAGGTTCTCTCCATAATCTTGTCAGTGCACTGAAGCATTTTAGTAAGTGCTCTCTGAAACTCCACCTCCCACAGCCAGTGGGTGTCACTGCAAGCATTGCAGTGAGGGAAGAACGATTTTGGGGAAAAAGAATAAAAGTTCAAGTGTATGCTGTATTTTTTAAAGTTAGGAATAATTGCAGAAGAACAGTTAAATCCTAACTTACTAACTTGGCAATAGATGTTTCTTGGAGATACTTAAGGGTTTGAAATGCTTATTTTAAAAAAATAAAATTAAGTATCCTAGATGGCCAAGGTCAATCTTCTGTTAGAAGTTGTGTCACTGGCAACTTCATAGCCATGCTGGCCCCAAATGCCGACTTGCTTCCTAGTGCTGAATGTTATGCACCTCACACATGATGGTGGTTTAAAAAAAACCTAACAGCAAAACAACAAAATACAAGCACCAAAGAACCCCAGAAAGCCTTTCCTTGAGTTCTTTAAAACCACTTATATGGAGTTCTTGGCGTTTGAAAATCTAAGCACTGAAGGTCTGACTCGGAGCACCGTCTTCCCCAGAGAGCTGGCCATCCCCAAAGCCAGATGAGCTCTGCCGCAAATGCTCTTCCAATCCGGTGCTGGGAGAAGATGTGGCTGTACCCTCCTGGCCAGCCCTCTGCCCCTCAGCGTGGCACAGCCCTGGCGGCCGTGCAGGCTTTGGGCTGTTCACAGGTGAAGGGCCTCCCTCATGCAGGTCGTTGCTAAGGCCCGCGTTGTCTCTGCCTGCGTTATCGTGAGGATGACCATTTAAGCAGGCCTTATCACTGCGTATTCAATCAAGGTTTATGAGGGCTGATAAAGATGTCACCTAGTTGCTTTGTGTGTTCTTTAAAACCCTATTCCCCAGCAGGACTTTGCTGTATTATGTTTTTCTTTTTTTCCTTTCTTTACTGAATTTTAGGTATCTTCTGAAGAAAGAGGTACATGTTGGGAGGGAAGGCATAGTGCTTACTTGAATACCCCTAATATTTCTTCAGGGAAGAACTGAAAAAGCCCAAAGCCCAAAATTAGTAGCTTGGTTGACACAACCCTATCTGTATTTAATATCTTACATCATCATAATTGCTTATTTAATAGTTCAGTAAAGTTTCCTAAATGTGGCCTATGCAGGGCAGTAAAGTGACTTGTGTGCACTTCCCTGCTGTGTTGTGTTGGTGCTGAAGGTGGCTTGGGAGGGGCTTGGTGCTACTCAGTTATGATACAGGATGTTGTAGGTTGAGTTCCCTTTGTGACTTTTCCTGATGGATGGAGACTGCATATTTCCAACACAGAAATGTAAGCCTTGTTGACTTACTGTTCTGGTTGTATGTCGAAGCTGAAGAAATGGTTGCAATAAATAGGTAGACATATAAAAAGCATCCATAATCTTCTAGTCATCTGTCAATGAACAATAATAGGAAGTAGGCAAAAATTAAGTCTGTCTTGTCCTGTAAACATCTTCATTTCAAGGTGTTGGGGTTTTTTTGTCCACAACCCATGTCCTCCTAGCTAAAATTTAAAATAAATATATTGTCTCAGTTGTATCTGATGTCATGTCCAATTCTGCCAGTCTTCAGAAAATCTTATTTCTGCAGTGAGCAGAGGTTGCTCAGTTGCATTTTTGTTGGTTAAGTAAAATTTGTTTTAAAACAAAACAAATGCAAAATACATAATGAAATACAAAACCATAATGAAATATGATTAGTTGCAGCTGCGTGCTGTGTTATAAAAGAGAAAAATGTTAGGGGACTCTATTGGCTAAAAAGATTTGAAAATACGTAACAGACTCAAGACCCTAGTTCAGGCACAAATCAATTGAGATTAGGCATGCATGTTTAGGCTCTTTTGAAAAATGGGAAGAAACCAAATATTCAATTGATTCCATAGATCCTCAGGTCATAGTAAATTCCTGGTATTTACACTTTAGCATATTGGCTCTCTGCATCCTCTAAACTTTGTGAATACTAATGGCAGTTGGCATTTCAGAAATGATTCTTTCACTTTGTTTACAATTTTGCTGCCTCTGGCAGGCATTGGACTATCAAAAGCTTTAATGCTGTGCATGTGCATTTCATAATAGAATGTTATTCTATGAGGATAATAACACTTACTAGAGATCAGTAATAAAATGAAAAACAGAGCCTCTCCACCATCACTTGTTAACACTTCTAATGATTGTTTGCCTATTAACACTAATTTGTTATATGCTTCCATTTTAGCCCTGTGAAGGCTGGCATGAGCATGAGGCACTTGCGTATGTACAGTACTTATGAATAGCTGTGCTGGCCTTCTGATCTCTGCAATAAAAGTTACTGTACCATGATCTGGGTCTGCTTTTTTAGAAAATGTTTTATATCAGAACCACTTGTTGACCTCTACCTTATCAACTCACTCTATCTGTTTGCCTTTAAACAGTAGTCATGGTACGCTCTAGAATATTTGCCTGGTGCAGTGATGTCCATTTAGTGTTGACCATGGAATACTCTGTGGTCATCCAGTAGTACAGTATTTTTTTGAAGCTTGCTTTAAAACTAGAATTCCTTGTTAAACCTTTGTTTGACTTAAAACAGTTGACTCTGGGCACTTCAAAATCGTAATTGATTTGCCTTTTGATGTTCCTGCAGCTAAGATAGGAAGTGTCCTGACTGCAGCCAGTCACTGGGTTCAGGAAACCACCTTCACCCAGTGAGCATTTTTGGCGGGGTGAGGAAGGGGAGTCTGAAGCATGGCAATGAAAGGTGCCTTTGGAAGTGTTTCCAGTTTCTGTGCTGTTTCACCCCAGACACATGTGCTTACATGCTAAATTGCCAGGACGTGGTTGCCATCCAAAAGCTTGTCTGGCTTCAAATGTATATTGATTTCTGTTTCCTCATTTAAATCCAGAAAGCTCATGCCAACAGAATATTAGGCTGAAAATCTGAGGATAATCTGGTATAGAAAAATAAAGTGGTTCAAATATTAACAATGCCAAGAGATCCCTGATCTATTTCTATCCAGCTGAATGGGAAAATGTTCTCAATGCAGAGTAATTGACTTTTCCCTTCTACTCTCGTTTGGATCAGGCAATATATTCAGTTGTATTCATACAGTGCTCCCTTCAGCCATGCCTGGTGGTAGTTCATCTATACTATCCAACCTTAAACATTAAGCCGAACAAAAACTACGGAACAGTTCTTGGCATCCACAGTTGTCTTTACAGATCTTAGGCTCCTACCACCAGCCTTTGGAGGAGAAGTATCAGAGAAGTATCAGAGAGTCACAGTCACTTCTCTGCTTCCCTACTGAGAGGAGAGTCTTGGTAAATCAGGAACAAGAGAGGGTCCTGTTATGGAAAGAGCCGTGAATAATTGTGTTTGCCAACACCACTGCCTTCCCAGAGCATGCTGCCATCCCGTGAAGGGAGGTGGTGCGTGCAGCGCCGATAAAGGATGACGATGGTGCCAGTGGTGCCGTGGCTTTGCTGCGGAGTGTTGTGCTGTAGCCATGGCACCTGGTGATTGATGAATGTCTGTGGGCTGGTGCTGTGCTGAGGTATGATTAGATATTTATTGCTAACAGCCACGCTAGTCCAGTCTGAAAGATGACTGAGGCCTCTGCAGATCTGTTGAGAAGACTTCTCTCAAGCTGAGGCATCTGTATACAGGTCAGTGTTTACAGACACCTGAGTGCTCCCCAGTGGTCAGCCTGGTTAATCCAGCTCCTATGGAGAGGTCAGAGGCTCCACACACTGGGAGGTTGCCAGCCCCTGTCCATGAGGATGTGGTAATTGACTTTCTCAGCTGAGTAAAAAGAGCAAGAAATCTTCTCTCCATCTGTCATTCTGGAGCAATTGCTTACAATATCACGTGATTTGTTCTGTCATGCCCACCAGCATTACTCAGGGACATACAGTGAACGTAAGTTTAGGAAATAGGCTTGTTTCTTCTTGAGGTACCTTTCATTTATCTTCAAAGCAGACCTCAAAGGCTGATGATTTAAAACCATTACTCTGGAGGGTAGAATGGCTAAATCCAATCAAAGAGTTTATCCCACAGGTATTTGTGTACCTCCCTCAAATTCATGGAAATGTCAATAGCACTGATTTATTAACTAGAAACTTCATTTTTTCTAATTAGTGAAATTACAATGCAGGCCAGCCACAAAGTTTTGTTGTTGTAACCTTTACCCACCTTCCCTGCAATGTTGCTTCTACTTGGGCTAATCTAAATGTAAATTGTAAGCCCTGTGGGACAGGGTCTGTCCTTACAATCTTTCCCTTCCTTTTGTGTGTATTTAATTTAATTTAATTTAATTTTACAGTTGCACATGATCCTCAGGGCCAAGTGTCTGTTGTTTGCCTTATGTGCTCCTTGATGATTCCTAAATTCATGTCCTTAATCAAGTCCACTCATGGCCTCTCTTTTCAGCCATGAATCAGAGTATCTGCAATAAGCCAGCAGCACAGAGCGTATTTTAAGATCTTAACAGCTCCCACTGGAGCCTCCTCATTTCCCCTGTGACTAGGAAAAATGAATTGCCTGTGTGAGATGCTTGATCAACAAACTAGAATTGTTTGGGAGAAGGAAAGGAAATGGGTGTATGGAAGGAGTTACAAAAAGCCAGAGAACACCCTGCGGTTTCTTGTCCCTCTCTCACAACTGGAGATCCTGCTCCTGCACAGCTGTGTTGGTGGAGCCTGGGCTGGGGGAAGGCTTTGGGATGTGTAGGCCCCCAGCCACAGAGGGAGTTTACGGGTCAAAGTCAATACCTGTATCTTAGTCCATATAAATAAATCATATGCCTGTAAAATACATGCTGTAGTTTGCTGCTGAGTACCAAGGGAGCAGGAAAATAATTTAGCTCAGCTGAATGCTTGTTCGTCTTCCAAACTGTTTTTATGGTCTAAAATAGCTTCCTAAATCGCTGTCTTATGGAAAAGCGGGGTGTGGGGCTGCACCAGAGCGCAAATGCACTGGCGTCACTTTAGTTTAAAAATCTACTCTCTCACTTACCTTCCAAAACATCCCTGTTCCCTCTAACAAAGGAATTTTTACCTAATCCGAGCGAGCAGCTGTTGTCTGCCAAATGGCCAGTCTGTGCTCCTGACGGAGCTGGCTGGGTGAGCAGCGTTCCCCTCTCCCGTGCTGCGAACGGATCTATGTGAAACCTCTTCCCTCAACTTGAACTCCAGCAAGGAGTCCCTGCGGCACGTGGAGACCGCACCAGTCCTTGCAGCAATAAAGGCTCATTTAAAAGGCTCCCAAAGACTCTGTAAACGCCCAGCGCAACTGGAGTTGAGGACCCATTGGGGATGTTGAGATGCCAAGAACTGATGTCTGATGCTAACCTCTGTGCTTAATGGACAGAGTAATTTCTTCACCACCCTTGTCAGTGAAAAAAACGCTTTTGTGAGCCCAGTGGAAGCTATATGAATTATTTGAGGGGCTTTGAAGACCGCAAGTGTAGAATCAGTGGTAATTACAGAGGTGCTTCATTGCTTTGGTGCCTGCAATCCATGTGAGGGAAGAACCTGGCACGGGTTTCCATGTGCTCAGAAACTGTGGTGAATGGACTGTAAATATCTTTGCATTCAGCTCAGGTCTCTGAGAAAAAGTGGGAAGCCAGTTCTGGTGTTTGATCTGCATGGCTGGCAACACCCAGCAGTTGCTCTCAGCTGAAAAATGGAGGAATGCCGGCTGGCCCAACAAAACGCTGTGTGAGCAGCAGTGGTGCCAAAGTTTTGGGTTCTCGATTTCTGGTCTATAAAATGCTCTGGTAAGTTCTGACGGTGGGGAGTTGGAAGGAAGCGGTGTGGCCCGGGGTACACGGAGAATGTGGGCCCTTGTCAGATACATGCCCCCTTTTAAAAATGCAAATTGATAAATAAACACGGAAACAATAGGGCTGTGCTAATCCTTTTACAAAGGGTAAATTGCTAATCTAACTCCCCAGCCTGGATGGCTGCTTCGCCGTAACAATAGCTGCATTTATACCTTATGTTTTACTTGTAAACTGACATGTAGTGAGCTGGAAAGGGTTTCAGCTCACCTGCTTGCTGGGGGAGGGCGGCTAATCCTTTTATGCCCTTCACACTCGGTGAGCAATACTGCCATTTGATCATGCTGAAGCAAAAAGGCCAGCCAAATTTTCAGCCAGTTTAGACTCAGTTGTTCTTGTTCTTTAACAATGCTGCCAGTGTCTCCAGTGAGGGCAGAGAGAAAGGTCTATTCATGTTTTCACCTAGCGAGTACCCAAGGGCCTGATCTTCAAAGGCACTGGGCACCCCCAAGAAAGGATGCTGAGCTCGCTGACGTTCAGTGACCCCGGTTTTCCTTGCTTTGTAAGCATGTTAAGTCCTTGTTAATGGATATTGGCAGCAGAGGGTGCATGTGCCCATCATCAGTGGCCTGCTCCTGGCTGATGAGGCCATCATGGAAAACCGGCTGGAAGGGAGAAAGGTCTGAGCGCCCTGGTCCCCCACACTGCTGTGATAGGGGACTGGGAGCTTGAAACACAGGTGGTGTGGTGGGCTACCCCGGAGGTGGAGTGGTGCCAAGGAGCTGACTGAAAAGTTTTGTGTGTCTTTCCCTTGCCTGGCATTCATGCAGATTCTCTAAATTCAACAGAATTGCATGTGGTAAGTTTGAATCAGAGCAGAGTAAGTCCTGCCTTGGAGTTTGGTCCTCAGCTGCTGCAGCTTCTTGTTCTTTCCTATCACTTGGGTTTTTGTTTTTTGTTTTTTTTTTTTTTTCCCTTTTCTTCTATATTAGTCTCCAGCATTAGATCTGATCTAAAGAAATGGAAATAAGATTTTTCTTGCTGTATTTGTTCAGTAAGGTGTCTACAAACTCATGAGCTTGTTTGGGAATGAAGGAAACATGGGCAATTCATAGCTGCAGAGTCACAAATTCAGGGCAGTTTGATTCAGAAGAAGTATTGAATGAAATATTTTGGTAGACAAGAGACCTGTGGAGTGCTGTCTTCCATGTGATCATGTCTTTATATGAAGATAGAAGAGGAAAATCAGGATGATTTCTATTTTTTTATCCCTGGAGGAAATATACTTGTAATCTCCTAATGTCATGTGAGATTAACATCAACTTATGTTTTTCCCAAGAGAAGTTGTATCAATTGCATCTGACAAAGCAATTCATGTCACTTGTATTTAAGGGATTCTTTAGAGAGGGAGGCAGAAGCAGTTGTGGACCAAAGGTGCCAGAAGAGCTGTGTGTAAGACTTGGAGAATCTTGGTTTGACATTGCTGGTTTGAGGTCTTCTCCTCACTGCCAGGAGAGGAGTGTTAATGCAACATCAACTCCAAGGAGAGTCTAGCCAAAGTAAGGGATGCTGCAGCAGATTAAATTAAAGACTGTGGGAAATGGGTTATTAGAACTTAAAACCCATTAGCTCATAAAGACCTACAAGTTTCATTATTTTTTTAACATGAATTTTTACCATGGCTAGCTCAAATTAGAAGTGCCCATTCCTTTTGCTTTGGTTAATGAAGGCAGAGCTAGCACATGTAACACCAATGGAAGAGTTCCATCTCCATTTCTGTCACACAAAGCTAAGAAAAACTCACACTTTAAATTACTGGTCATGATTTTTATTTGAACTCTGACTCAAACTATTGACGTTGGGAATTCAATGTGTCGTTAACAGACAACACATTTAAGTGACTTACCTGGGAAAAAAAAATAATAGATTTGAGGGAATTTTCTTGGCAGAGTTTCACAAAATTAAATTTGGCAACTAAATTGCATTAAAATTTTCACCAAGTGTCAGTGTAGGAGTATGCAGATGACCTGGAGTTGGGAAGCATTTTACGTAAAGAGTGGAATTTGGATCTCCACAAGGAGAACAAAATAATCACAGTAGCAGAAGTGGTGTGAAATGTAATGCTGCAGAAGATAAGATCTCATGGTATTTAGGGGGAAATAATAAACATTTTGGCAATGAACTGGAGCCGGAAGGTTCAGAGAAGGTGAAAACCAGGGTGCTGTAGTGAGTCACAGGAAGTGTAAATTGGATGCAATGTCAGTGCAACCCTTTCCAGGGAAGAGGGGAGCACTGTAGCCCTGCTGCTGAGCTAGGTGCTGAGGGGAGACCTCGTGTGAAATGCTGTGTATGGCTCTGGGCAGCTACCTTTGTAGAAAGAACTGGAAAAAAAGAAAGAGTCCATGCTGAAAGTTTAAGTGCAGCACAGGGCTAGCAGAAGAACCAGGAGGCTGGAAACCCTGGCTTGTGAGAGAGGGCAAACCAGCTTCACTCACAAGCTACAGAATGGGAAAGGTGCAAAGAAGAGGAACTGGAACTGAAGGACTGTGATTATAAGCAGTATACATGAGTATAAAATAGTAGGGAGAACCATTAACTGTAGATTTAAGAATACAGGCTGCAGGTTTAAGAGGAAATTCCCACCATTTGAGATTCCAGATGAGTCTTCCAAGATGAGCAGCTTAGAAAACCTGATGAGTGCTTAAGTGTTTAGTATGTTCGTTATTAGATTGACAAAGACAGATGATCAAGCCAGCAGCGGGGGAGGGCAATATTCATTATAGTACTGGCCTAGTTTGAAGAATCCTTAGGAAAGAAGGGCAGGGGCAATCCTCAGCCAAACAAACTGTGCTGGAAAGACAGAAAAGATGCAGAGGCTTCAGATCAGATTACACTGTCCTAGGACTTGTGTTCTCTGCCAATGCAAAATATTAGGCAGCTCAGAATAAATGTATTCAGTTTTGCTAGATGGTAACTGCTTAACCTGGTGGTGAAGAGACTCATGTGGGAAGTAATGAAGGAAGACAATGGATTTTGTTTCTGCATTCTTCCTATATTATTTTATACACACACACACACACACACATATAGATAGATATATAAAGATATATATGTAGTTTCCATGAAAAGCCCCGAAGAAAGGTATTCTGCTTCGGTATGCTGCCTTAAATTTCTTGTAGCCATCCTTGCTTGTGGTAGGCAGGGGCAGGAATGAGCTCTTTGAGTTAATGAAAGCAGCAGCCCCTGTGCAGTCTGTTGGGAGATGTAAATCTCTGTGTGGAGTAAGGTGACCAAGCAGTGTTTGAGCCCATGCTTCCAGCTCTGAGACTTGCAATCTGCCCAGCTAAGTCCCCTTTCAGACTGGAAGCACAACTGTGTTGAAACCTGCTGTGAGATCCTCAAGACTCTTGCTAAAAAAGCAACTGGACAAAGGTCAAACCCAGAAAGCGAGAAAAAAAATCCCAACAACAAGAAACTAAAACCTGTGGGAACAGTCATGGAAGGAGAGGAAGGAAGAATGTTTCCTGGAAAATAAAGAACCTCATTGAACTTTAAATCTAGCCCAGACACCCAGAGTCAGCCCTGTTATGTTGGAAAAGCTTAATTCAGCAAAAACAGGGAAGGAACGGAAAAAAGTTAAAATGCTGGAGGAGTGAATAATAACAAGTTGCCCTTGTGTCATGGTCCTTCATATCCTGATCATACTGCACACCACAGAGGGATGTTTTATGCATTCCTGTGCTCAGGCTGCTTTGTTTCTAGATAGGAGGGGGGAAATGGGTGCAGGGGGACAAAGTGTCATGTTCTGGATCATCCAGAAGAGGTGGAATGTCAATCTGGACACGCAGTTCAAACCAGTCTACTAAATGTTGCACAGGAGAACCCCCACTCTGTGATCCTAAGCACACACTGCGCAAAAGTTAAAAGCAATCACAAGAGAAATTTAATACTATATTAAATGTTGATTCATGTGTGGCTGGAGCCACAATGACCTGGAGGGCTGGTGCTTGATCCAGCTCCGAAGTGATAAATTGATCTGTAACTTATGCCAGTTTCTGTGCGTGGCAAAAGTCATTTGATAGGGACCAGTGGCGAAGGGTGTGACTTGGAGCCTGGAGGCGCCGTGTCCTCCTGGAGTGGGTGTGCCCCTGGCAGGCTGAGTCACTAACTGCCTTTGGGAACAGCCCTCTGCACAGGAATGTTAGCATCGCCTGCCCTGCCGAAGCACGCCGCAGTAGCATCGCTGGTCACTTACGGCCCAGAGTCAGGTGGATCGTGTTCAGCTTCTTCTGCTTGAGAAAGGAGCAGCTGAAGGGCTTTAGCAAAGAATTGCTCCAAATCTGGTCCACACCAATGGTAAACAGCTTTCCCCCCCAATCACAAATGACATCAAAAAAGACTATCCTATTGCCTTTCTTAACTGTTATCGTTTGGTTTTGATCACTCAAAAAAATAAGGAGCATTTTTTAGGAAATAGATGGAATTTTAAATATATATCAGATGTTTAGGTCAGATGCTTATTAAGTCAATGAATCATTCGCAATTGAGAAATATTTGCTCTCTCCACATGTTACTGACATGAGGAGTGCTTTTTTTACAGAGCATATGGAAAAACAAGTTACTCTCTGAGTAACGGAGTGAACTGAATCAGGTTTGCATTGGCTTTCACTGGAGGAGATTCTCTGAGCTCTGGCTGTTCCATGCATGAACCGTGCTGGTCTCTCTGGGTCTCGCTCTCTCTTCCCTTCCCTCCCATGTGTTCCTCCCTTTCACGCAGATGTATATTCTTCTCAGGCTTTGTTGAAGTTCGGTGTGTCAAATTTGGTTTGCCCGAGGTTTGGTTCCATAGGATGCTGAGCTAAATGCAAAGCGGTTCTAATCTTGCAGCCGATTTGTGATCACGTACATAAATAAAGGGGATTGTCTTGAAGTGTGTGAACATTGATGAAAATTGGGACATCTGTGTCATCTCCTCACCAGCAACAGTTCTTGTGAGTATCCAATAATCATTGTCTGCCTTGTTTTCCCATAGCTCTGAATCAAGGACAGCACCTACAGAAACTGCAAACTGTATTATAAATATCATCAGGTAGATAGTTGTACTTCATCAATGTGCTATTATTGTCCTAGCCAGGGCTGCAGAGAAGAAGAACAGTTTTGGAAAGATAGCAGTCTTTGCCAAAAATTAATGTTGGATATTGAGAAGGTAAAAAGTCTTAAAATAAACCATGTGTGGAGTTCAGTGGCTTATCCACATAGGTTTGAAATGCCATCATTCCCATGAGGAGCAAATAAACTTATGTGCTGCATCCTGGATGAAATATCATTATACCTCTTTATTTCTAATGTACCTGTTGATTGGTATTGTGTATATGTATAAATTTGTTTGTGTGTATATATGTATGGTGTATATGTGTATGTTGTATATATATAGTTGCATATTGGTGGAATTTGGAAGTCTTTAGGCCCACTGCTCTATCGTGTCACCTACTTAATTGAAATTAGCTATAAAGTTTTGGCTAAAATATGTGTTTGGCTTATCAAGAATCCAACAGCCTTTAGGACTCTGGCAGGGAAGAGGGGAACAAGTGTCACATTTATCTAGCTTGCTTGTTTAGTCCTGCGCATAGTTCCTTGATGCCATTTGGGCAGTAGGTCATGTGTTTCCCCAGAGCTATCTGTCCAATGGGAAATCATGAAAGCATTAAACATGTGCCAGCTGAAAATCCCCTTGCTGAAACACTGTAGATTTTGCTATGTTTCTGCAGTAGGTGCTTTTCTCTGAGCTCATGCCTGAAGAAACCTCCTAGACTGGAGCTCAACCAGAAAGGAGAAGCTAGACAATGTGGCAGAGTTGACGTTTTGAAACTATTTCCACTTATTTAAACAAATCTATTACCTGTTTGAATACCTGGAAGTACTCCAGGACTTCAACAGTTTATAATTTTCTCTTGTCTAGTTCCCCTGGTTTATTTTCCCAGGCCTAGTAGGTGCTGCCTTGAAATGTTCTCCCTAAGAAAGCACAGAGGTCCCTGTTTTCACCCTGTCTTCGTCCTTGCAGTTGTAGGACTTGGAATTACGGTGCTGCTGCATTAAGCCTCCCTCCTAAAAGCCTAATAATGTTCAAGATTCAGATCTGCAGGACAGTAACAAAGGCTCCAGGCTGGTGGTGAGCAATGGTAAGGATCCTTGCCTTGAGGAAAAGCTTTAAAATCCGACTACAGTGGGTGGCTATCAGCACAAGGGACTGCAGGAGCTGATTTGCCTTCCTGGGACATGGGAATAAGGAGCTGTTTGAGGGGTTTCACTACAAGCTTTTAGAATGGATAAAACCCAAGGTTCTCCTTAAGCAGTGGTTGGGCACTCTATGGCTTTGGTCACAGGGAGAAGTTGCCAAGGCCTGTGGTGCTTAGAAGGATTTAAAAGCAGCTCGATATATACACACAAGTGCTCTGTGACATAAACAGCAGTATTTGTCTAAGGTGTTAAAAAAAAAAAAAACAAACCACTGTGAGGGTTGACAGTTCCCCTTCCTTCAGGCTATAAACCAATTTCTTGTTGTACTTTTAATTCCTCTCCTCTCTCAATAAAAAGTGATCCCGTTGGCCAGGTGCAATGTCAGAAAGTAGCCCCTGTCAAGCAAAGGCATTGGCCAGTTTCCATGGGACTTTATTAAATAATGGAGTACCACAGCAAAATATGACAGAAGTCCAGCATTACTGACCGCAAATAAATAAAACATCAGTCTTTGACCATGGGGAAAAACTCAGGTTATTTTACACACAAATCTCTGGCTCTTGAAGAGGCTGGGGAAAGGGAAATTTAGTTCCTTTCATAATGTTAACCAGACCTGCTTCCTAGTCAGAGCTGAGCTTGCCACTTTCTCTGTTTGGGGTGCTTTTCCTGAAAGTGGAAAGTGGGAATCCAGCTGTATGGGTCTAATTTGCAATGAAGCATGTCAGGAAACACTTTCCTTCCAGTCTTCAGTATTTAGGGTTTGTTCTGTTTTCCCCTTTGCTTATTTGCTGCCTATACTTCTCATACCTTTAGAGCAAAGTTTAGCATCAGAATCCTGCACCCTGTCTTTTCCAATCTGTCTGGATTAATAAAATTACATTTGACATGCTTTCCTGCTCAAGTCACTTTAATACTGATGTCTCTCATATCTTCTACCAGGTGAGCATGGCTTTGTCACATTCAGTTTTCTTGGCTTTTTAGGATTTTTTTGTTTTCAAAGAAGGAATCAAGTGTGTGTGGGCAGATGTTTCCAATGAAGCCAGTGGATTGGAGTAGGTCTTTGGTAAGAGACCAGGGCAGGAATTCTGCAACAAATTACTCAGCTAAATACATGGTGGGGGAAGAAGTGCTTCAATGGACTCTGGTGAAATTAAGAACATAAATCACCACCTGCTTTTGAATGAAGACTGTAGGAGAATGGCTGAATTATACTGTTGGAAGTCCTAATTCCCACGCTGCCTTCACCTCCACCTCAGGCTCATTTCTGGTGTTTTTTGCACCTATATATATTCTATAATTTGTGAATTTGCACCTTGCAGTGACAAAGGAAGACTCATATGTGCCTCAGGGACACTTTCTTATTGTGTCTTAGCTTGTCATTCCTCATTTCAGCATGTTCCTTCATCTAGTTTCTGTGTATGAGGAGACACATTCCTGCAGAGGAACATCTTCCTCTGCAGCTTGAGCTATGCCTGTGAGACGGACACCCATCACTCCTCACTCAGTTTGAACACAGTTCCATTCAGGTGATGTTGGCAGACCGATACAGCTATTTTCTTTCCAATGATCATGGCTGGATCCCACAATATGATGCTATAATCCCAATCTCGTTCATGCTTCTGATGTGCTTGCCTGCCCCACTTTACTAGTCTCTGATTTCACAGTCCTTGAAGAATGGCAGTCATAATTTGTCACTGTAAATGTAGCCCACATGGATCCATGTTTCTTGATGTCCATCTGTATTCTTGCTCTTTATTTATTATAAAATGTCCTTTATCGCATGTCCTTACCCACATCAGAGGCTTGAGGGAAGTTGCTTGGTGCATGAGATGTGTGAAAGGAGTTAACTGCTTGCAAAATAGATGGAGACCTTACAGCATAACCAAAATGTAGTTCTTGGCAATCAGAGTTTGATTTTCCTGTTTAAAACTCCATCCTCTTTCCTTTCTAAGGCAGTTGGCTATGGCTCTTGATCTTCTCTTCCTGACCAGTCACTGAAGAACTCATAAAGGTTTGTAGGGGCCACACTGGAGAAGAAATCCTGTTCCATTAGAAAACCACTTTTATTTGCATTTTCTTTTGAATGGCATGTAGAAAATCAGTCAGTCATGTGTGAGGAGAAAAGCTAACATCCCTTGTAACCAAGCAGTTGAATGCTCTATATACCTGGGCAAGCAGGCTGTAGAAGCTGCAATTAACCACCTTTGACCGTATAGTAACTTCCAGTTTTCAGCTTTGATGGCCACTCGTTGGTGTTTGCAGAGCATTCCTGTGGCATATGGTAACCTTTAGCCCAGCACAAACCTTCAGGAGTAAGTGCAAAACCTCTGTCATTCCTGTATGGGGCATGTGGTTAATATTACAGAAGGGCTTAGCTCTTCTTTGTTGGTTTGTTTGTTTGTTTGTTTTTGCTTTGAGTACATCTGAGTCCATCAGCTCTCATTCAATATCACCTATAGGGAGGCTTGAAAGACTCTGTCGATGCTAAAATACAAAGCATCTCATTTGCAATACAGTCATAGAGAGGCACGAAGTAATCCTGAGGTGACTCGGGTGACAAGACACAGCTGACAACAGATGAGACGTGGAATAGGACCCAGAAATTCTTGGCTGTGTTGCCTCTCTCACCCACTATGTTCCCAGGGTGGATTGTTACTCTACAGATGTTTGTGAAGCATCTGCATGTGTAAAAGAACAAATCATAAACCAGTTGTAGTTTTCTGCTTTTCTTTTCTGTCAGAAACATTGTTTTAGGACCAAGAAAGAGAGAAAGATTTGTTAAGCAATGTCCCACAAGAAATATAAATCTCCTGAGAAAATAATGCAGCTTCTTCATTCTATCTGATTTTTGAAAGGCTTTCTTCCCTTGTAGGACAGTGTACCCTTGGTGTCTCAAGGAGAAATGCTGTGCTGGGCAGGCAACAGAGCCCAGCTGGGATCCTGGCAGAACATGAGAGTGGGGGTGAAAGACAGTGGGTGTCCTAGCTGGCTTTCTAGTGTTTGGATACAGTCACTGCTTTTCCTGCAGCTTAAAAGAGGAAAGAGCAGCTGTAGGAGAAGTTAAGGTCCTCTCTCATGTCCTTAGCCTTGAAGGGATGTGCTGCCATACCTGTGAATCCATATTTGAATTGCTGGCAGGCCACATGTATGGCAGTCAATGGTGTCTGCTTCACCCACCTCACGCAGGGGCAGAGACAAAGCTGTATCTCAGTCAAAGCAGCTCACAGCTGCTTGTATTGGAGCAGCCCTCCTTTTAGCAGCAGCTGGAGTCACAGGGATGTTCTGAGTTGGGAGAGCTCACGTTCTGCTGCTGCTGCCCCAGTGTGAGAACCCAGCAACCTCTGGGACGGGGGAGGTGGCAGCAACAGATGATTGTGCTCTGAAATGCGGCCTATCTGTTCAAATACCTGAACAGGACCTTTTGTCTGCAGGTCTCTTGGATCCTTGGGAGTACTAGTGACCTAATCCCCTTTGGAGTTCCCACAGACCTGACACAAGTGGGAGCTCTGGGCACCTCATACAGTCAAGCCACATGCTTTCAAAGTTATGTTCCCAAATGGCAAATGACCCAAATTTGAAACCTCTTTTGAAAACCTCAATTCTAACAACACTTCCCATAGTTACAGCAAACCAGTGGGAAAGTTACCCTGCTCAGTGGTGCCCGAAAACAGGCAGTTGCATCAACAGAAGAAAAGTCAATCCCTTCACTCCATGATAATTGAAGTACTGAAAAATCAACTGGTTTTGAAAAATATGTGTTCAAAAATGTTTCCTGCATCATTCAAGGCTGTCAGCTCTTCAAGGCCAGATTAAAGAACTGTTGGGAGAGGAAATGTATAAATCAGGCTATCTTCTTTCCCTCTTCTCCCCACCAGCATCTGTTTAGGGTAGGATAAAAGCTGAGTCCAGATTACCTTTTCTGGGACATTTTTCTGTGAAGACATAGATATGAGAGAGGAGTAAACAATGGAAAAGTACATAATCTGAGAGATTGCTGAAGGGCTGAGGTGTGAGGAAGTGAAAGAAGACAAACCGTCGCTGACTGATGAATTTTTTTTGTGATTTCTAAGTCATAGGGAACACAAAGGTTTGCCTGGTCATGACTGCACTAATTTGAAACATTAAGATGAGTGGTTATAAAATGGATGCCTAAAATTAAATCCCTTCAAGTCCATAGTTAAGCATTTAAGTAGAGAGGCTTCTGGACTCTGTGGCAGAAGAACCCTTTGCTGCAGTGCGTTTACTGGAATTTTGCTGGACTTTTGCAAAAGCCCTGAGTATCCGGCAGCTCCTGCTGAAGTCCCAGTTAAAATATATTTCCATTTCCTTAAAGTGCTGAATTATGGATTTAAGGACCTGCCTCTAGGCACCATTTTTTTCTGTGTGAATGATCTGGTTACAAGTATAATATAATAAATTTTAATAAAATAGATTTATGGGTTTTTTTTCTTTTTTGCTAGTGAATAGATGGACAAAATCAGATTTTTTTAAATGTTTCTCAGTCAGTAGGGATTGTACTGGGAATTGTGCTTGGAGCTCTTGCCTTCCAAGCTATTCTCTGAACATGGCTGTTTAGCCTCAACCAGCTGAGCTGGTGGGCCCACTCAAGCATGGGCACTTCTGGCTCTGGGCACACACCAGGGCTGCACAGGACCCTGATGCTCTGTGCCAGTAGGAAGTGGTAACGAGCCATTCCGGCCCTCTGAGATGAAGGACGAGTTTGAAATCTCCCTCCTCACATCCTCTTCTTTTCAGTTTTCAATGTTTCCCATCCAAACTGTGCCTGGAGCGCCTCAGCTTTGCCCGCAATGAATACCACTTGAAAAAAAAAGACAAAATGCAGAAAAAAATCCCATGGCCATGGCAGATCTGTGAAATTTTAGGGCAAGTTTTCTGGCAGTAAAACTTCTGCAACTTCAGCAAGCAGCTCTGGTCCCTCTGGCTGGAAAGCCATGTTTTGCTATTTCTAATTAATAGCAAGGAGAGGGGAGAGTCACCCAAAAGGTACCAAAGTGCTTCTTCTCCTGACTCATCCCCCCACTCCCCGCTTTCTCCTGCCTGCCACTTTGTCCCACCTTTTGTCACCATCTGTACATGGTTAGTTGGAGAATGTTTATTATATAATTTAGTTAACTTTCGATCTGCGAGCCTGCCCGTTTGATGTGCCCTCCTGTTAATGCAAAGCACACCATTACTAGTTAATGATCATGAACTGTCATCACAGTCACTTTGAAAAGGTGACAGTGATTAATGGAGCCGGTGGCTCCCAGGGAGGTTGATCACTGAATGGACAGTAAAGTTTATTTAAGCCCTGGCCAGATAATGGCTCTGCATATTTCAGATGGGTTGTTTCCACTCAGTTCTGGGATAGCAGACATTCCCGAAATGATGCGTCCTGCTGCCGCCCCCTGCCCCCTGCATCCTGCTAAGAAAAAAATCTCCTCCTGCTTTTGCATCTGCTGCACTAACTGCTTCTTGGTCCACACTGCAGATCTCTGGCCAAAAGAGAGGAAACCCCTGGGCAAAATTTCCTCCAAGTTTTGACAAAAGGAAAAGCCCCTCTTGGAGCTATTTCCTGAGTGAATGCCCACAGCTGCTCCACAGGATGGGGAAGGGGCTCACACTCCAATTTAACTTGCCAGGGCTTTTCTAGCGTGATCACGGCCACTTGCCTGGTGTGGGGATGGAACTAAAAATAAAACCTGCATCTCACTGGGCATCCCTAATGGGGTCTGGCAGCCAGCACTGGCAGGCCTCGGAGCTGGGAGTCAACCTGGTGCTTTCAGATTGGGAGGTTCGAGGTCCCAAGATAAACAAATCTTCTGGTGAGAGTGACCAGCGTTAGGTCAGGCTAAGGGTCACCCGAAGGTCACGCCACCCTGCAGCTTGGATATTTTGATTGTGTATTTACCTTCCCAAAATGTGCGTTGTGCTGGAAGGCTCGCCGCTCCGGGTCGTGGAGCTGGGATCAATCTGCCAGTCAGTCCCGGGAGGGGACATCCCTGGGGTATCCCTAGGGAAAGACTCCTGGGAGAGCAGGGGCTTGGTGGTGTGACTGGAGAGAGGGCCTCTGAAGGGCCACAGGGCTTGGGGTAGGCAAAGTCTCTATGAGCAGGCCAAAGGTGCACGGGTGATTTGTGTCAGCATAGCCTCTTGGCTTTCATTTTAATATGTGCTGTGTGGGAAACACTGGTGGTAAAAAACAGACAGTTTTCTCAAGCTGTGTAAATCCTAGACCTTCATCACCTGACAGGAGCCCAGGCTGGCAGATTGCACTGCCAGATACTCACACATGAAACAATCAGGTCTGGCTTAAGGAGCTGGAGACTCTTGTAAACCTGAAGAAACAGCAAAAAATCCAAGACACACTAAATTTTTCTCTTTCTGGTTTTTGAATCTTTGGAAGACCTGTCTGTTAAAGGTCTGCTGTGCAACCAGGAATGCTAGAAATGCCTCTTTTCTTTTTGTCTAAAGCATGAAAGTAGAGATATTTGTTTAAAAGGCTCTGATAAAAGTTTCAGGGAAGTTCACAGTTCAGGACCTTATCCTTGTCAGAAGGATGAGAAGGAACCTGTCATCTAACAGTAGCTTCTGGATGATCTGCTCGTACATAGGACTTCTATGGCGTGATCGAAACCAGTAGGCGTCTCAGCTGCACAAGAAAATCGTATCAATTTACATAAGTAATGGTTTGTCTACAGTTTAAACAGTATCAAGCTTTACTGTCAAAGCAAAATAAGGACACTGCCACAAGGGAGCCACATTAACCAGCCCGTTTAGAAACTGACATGGCTTTTCCTGGTAGACAAGTCTATAAACCATTTGCTGGTACCTCAAATGGCAAGTTATCATGCACATTTGGGGGGTAACAATGGGCTTTTAGGAAAAATAAATCAATGGGTGGAATTAATAATCGCTTTCATTGTCAAAATAAATGTTTTAAGTGAGCCGCAGAAAGGGAGGCAAATTATTCTCACGAAGTTCTGAGGTTTGGGGGCGATGCCAGGGAGCTGCTGGTGGCAGGGGGCTGTCAAGCTCGGGCAGCGTGGATGTGTGCAGCATTATTCCAGAGCAGTCATGTCCTTCGGAGAAGGAGCTCCCTGGCGGTGCAGGGCGCGGGGAAGGCGGGAGGCCAAGCATCAGCAGGAGCGCCGAGCTTCACCGCCTGGAGACGCCTTCCCCCGGCCTTCCCAGCACAGGGGCAGGGATGGAGGACAGCCACTCTCATGTCCCTTGCTGCCTCTCCCACCCCACGCACCGCGGGGAGGTGACTGTCCTTATAAATTTGGGTTGAGACGTTTTACGCGAGCGTCTGCAAACATTTAGACACAGAACTGCTGCTGTTAACTGCCAGCCCATTGTCTGCCGGTGACACTTTTCTCTGAAAGTCACTTACCAGGGGGCGAATGTTGATTGAGCAAATGAGCACAAAGCGCCGAAGCTGCTGGCTGCGAATTGTGCTGCTGTTAGTTTAAACAACTGGAGCAGAAATGCCATTATCCGGGTGAGTTGAGGGAGCCGGGTGGAATATTCACAGAGAGAAAAATTTGCCGGCAGTGACTAGCACAGCGAGATGGATGGAGTGTTTGGCCTTGATTGAGATGTCACCCTGGGTTTACCTTATTGTACCCACACTCCACTCGTTCCAGAGGGATTGAATCCGAGGCTTCTCCCTCCCTCCAGCAGCATTGAACCTGTGCTCCCTCTTACTGGCACAGCCCAGCCAAACCATGCACAGCTAGTGGATCTGCTCCTGTCCCAGCCCTCCATGTTCTGCCTATTTATTCCCCTCTCTGTTCTCTGGGTTGTTTTATACCCTCTGTGGTTGGTGTGCAGGCCAGCACAGCTGGCTGGTCAGAGGAGCTTGCTGGTCTCTTGCAAAGCTGGAGCTCCAGCTCAAATGTGGCTGGGAGGAGAGCATTCCCGTACTGGTGTGGTAACACCAAAAAAATTGCCTTCAAGCTGGGGGTCAAACGGTCTCTCCTCCAAGCAATGCACTCACTGAATCCCTCTGGCTGATGGAAGGGCCTTGGGAATGCTACAGCTTGGCCTCTGACATGGCACAGGGAACAGGTGAGAGGCATAAGAGAAGTCTCTTAAGGTCTGACTCACTGTGCCATTAGTCATGTAAGAGCAGCTCCACCTTGGCTGTGTTGGCCATATCCTTTTCCCAAGGCCTTTTCCAGCCCCTGCCACCACACCCACTGCCATGTGTGAAGCAGCATCCTTGGGCATAGAAATCTGTCTCTGCAAAGGGACAGACTCAGAGAGAATGGCAGTGCCTGGATTGGGTGAGCTCTTTGGCTGACGAAGTGGAAGAGAGGAATGAAAGCCCTGATCATTCAAAGGGGTGCGGAAACTGAACCAAATGAAAGACGTGGATGTTGTCTATCCAACAACAGTGAAGTGAACATTTAAGAGAGATGAAACACCTGATAAATTAACACTTGTGTTAAATGGGATCTAGTCTGATTCCCAAGGCTGGGTAATTTGTGAGTGTGAGGCATTGCAGCTGGTTGAGGTGAGCAGGACACATTATTCAGATTATTTTCTCTCTTAGATTTGCTAAGGAGACAGGGGATCTTTGCAGCCTCATGGGATTAGCAGTGTCAGGTGCCTGGTGTTCGAGTTTCACAGGGAGCAGGATATTTGATTACTACAGGCAGACATTGGTAGCTGATGGTATTAGTGCTCTTTCTGGTGTGAACACAGTAAAGCAAATACAGTATAAAAGTGAAAGTCTTCAGTGCTTCCCAGCTGGAGGGCATGTCAGTTGGGCATGCTGTGAGAGGAATGTACCATCCCACACTTCGTAGCTTTGTACCAGCAGTTACAGGAGCTGCTGAGCTCCTTATGGAGGGAAGAAGTGAATTGCACCTCATGCAAAGTAAGGTCTAGCCACCAAGACCCTCAAGCTCTGGTTTTAATTAATTTCTCCCACCACACTCTTTGCTCTGCTATCCACAGACCCATACCAAAGCCAGATTTTCAGTGAGCAGTTGGCATACTGGGGTAAGGGAGCCAGAAATATCTTTGTCTTCCTCTCCAAGGGTGCTGTTGTGCAGCCTCACCCTGAATGCAGAGCAGATCTGCTCACCAGGTGGGGTGGGGGGAAGAAATCCTCCATTCTAGGATAGCAGATGTCACCAGGGACACCTCATAAGCCCCCTGGGGTGCTCAGGGAGACTGCCATTTGTTCCAACAGCAGAGCTTAGCCACAGGGCACAGCCTGCTGAGGCTTCATGTGAGTCCAGGTAAAATACTGCTGCTTTTTAACACCTCCCTGCCAAGTGTCAGCACTAATCCTGAAACCAGGGGGTTGCCATTCTTCAAGGGTGTGTGCTGCCCCTCTGCTTGCTCTGAGCTCAGTGTCCCCCACAGCATGGTCTCAATGCCCAGCTGATGGGAGGGACTCTGACCCTCTGCCTTGCACCAAAGCAGTTTACCAGACCAAGCTGATCTTTCTAGAACCTCATCTCTGTTGGCTGGTACAATGAGGGGTCAGGGCAGCAGAGCCTGCATGAGTGGGACTGATGGTCTGTGTGCTTTGGACGGTGGCTCTGGACATGGAAAGCATTAGTACAGGGCAGCTCATGGAGCATCCAGTCTTGGCTGTTGCCCTCACACAAGGAATCAAAAAAGGAAAGAAGATTCCGTGTCATGAGCCATATCTATGTCAATAAATTAAATTAGGCCAGGATGTAGCTGTTCTGTATTGCTGAATTGTTAGCACAGTACCTGCATGGGTTTGGCCCATGCCTGTTACCACCCCTCTGAGGTTTTCTTGCTAAGCCATTCTCCATCCTCCTTGAAAAATCATGGGAGGTGCCCAGTGATTACAGAAAAGCCAAGGTTAATCCCATCTTCAAAAAGGACAAGAATGAGGATCCATGAAATTACCAGATGGTCAGCCTCATGTCCATCCCTGGAAAGGTGATGGAACAGATTATTCTGGAGGTCATCACCAAGCATGTAGAAGTAAAGAAGTTAATCAGGAATAATCAGCATGGAATTACGAATGGGAAATCATGCTTGATCAGGATTGGTCATGCCACTATGATGGTGTGGCAGGGTGGGACAATGAGGGAAGAACAGTAGATGTTGTCTACCTCAACTTCAGCAAGGCTTTTGACACTGTCTCCTAGAACATCCTAGTAGGTAAGCTCAGGAAATGTGGGTTAGATAAATGGACAGTGAGATGGATCAAGAACTGGCTGAACAGCAGAGCTCAGAGGGTTGTGATAAGTGGAGCAGAATCCAGTTGGAGGCCTGCAGTCAGCGGCATTCCCCAGGGATCTATACTGGACCTGGTCTTATTCAACTTGTTTATTACTTGTTTATAATTATTTACGTGGATAAAGGGATAGACTGTGCCCTCACCAAGTTTGCTGATGGTACAATACTGAGGTAGTGGCTGATACACCTGAAGGCTCTGCTGCCATTCAGTGGGACCCTGATAGGCTGGAGAGTTGGGCAGAGAGAAAACTTACAATGTTCAACAAGGGCAAGTGCAGGGTCCTGCACCTGGGGAGGGATAACCCCAAGTATGAGCATGGGCTGGGGGCTGACCTACAGGAAAGCAGATCTGTAGAGAGAGAAAGACCATGGTCTCGGCTGACAATGAGCTGACAGTGCCTTGTGTCCAGGAGGGCAAATGGTTTCCCAAGGTGCATTGGGAAGACTGTGGCCAACCCTAACCATTCTGTGATTCTGTGATTTGAGTGTTTCAGGTATTTGCAGCAGCTGTGACTACTGAGCACATTACTTGTGGCTAGTCTGTTTTTAGAGGTATGAGAACTGGCCACATGGGTGTGAACTGCACTGGGCTAGCAGACTTTGAGAGCAGGGGACAGCCCTGGAGGATTTTATTCACTTAGAGAGATGTAACTACACTTCCCTGCTGCAACTTGCATTTGGCACTAGGCACAACTTGGTCCCTGGGGTGATCGTGCAGCAGGTAGGCTGGAAGAGAGCCCTGGCTTCAGGAAAACTCTTTTGTGGCTCCACACCCTTTGGTTTTGCACTGTGTTGGGCATTACCCCTTTGCTGCTCCATCGTTTTCCCAGAGTGGTCCTTCCCTCTCTGCACTGCCTGCTGCAGTGTCTCTGTGCTGCCCACATCCCGGGAGGTGCTGCTCAACCCTTCTAGTGCCTGTGCTCCCTTCTCCTGCATCCCACACTTCATCCTTCTCCTGACTGACTGTCCACACCTACTCTTGTATCACCTCTTTATGAAAACACATTCCCTGCACTTCTCTTCTGCGCATGAGAGCCACACATAGAGTGATGTCTTCACATGCATCGGCTGGCACGACCACACTGACTGCTGGGGCAGGGGACACAGGCTGACATGGAGGTGTCACCCTTCACCATCCACACTGGCACCAAGATGGACAACACAAAGTGAGCTTAATGCTGTTTTTGTAGCAAGGTCTTCATTTACACCTCAGCTGGTATAAATGACACCAGGTTTTAGCAGTTAATTTAATCCTTTTACTTCTAGAGTGAATGAATGTGTGCTCGAAGGCTGAGACTCCCCCGCACAGACCCATCCTCAGCCTCCTCCTTTTCTCCTGGAGGTAAAAAGTTCAGCTGGACTCGGTATGTGGAAAGGTTTTCAGCATACCCAGCCCGCCAGGGAAGTGCTCAGCGTGCGGCAAAGCATCCCTGGGCACAGGGATGCGAGTGCGTCTGTCCCGGGCCGGGCGGGCACAGGCTATACATAGCTCAGGTCCTGGGCTGGCAGACAAAGGGAGCCTGTGAGGCTGCTGGGATTTGCGGTTATCAGCGGCCAGGGCAGGAAACGTCCCACACCACAATAACCTCAGCTCCACCTTATGTCAGCAAGCCCTACAAACAGAAGGACCCAGCCGCGGGCTTTTGCTCAGGCTGGTACTGTACACCGGAGCTGGCTTCCATGGGGAACGGATGGAAAAACAACATGACTGGCCTGTTCTGATGGCAGGCAGATAAACCTTCACTCCACTCAGACGGGTATTGTTTCCTTCCCACAGGCCTCCTTGCTGCCACCATCAAGCACACGATAAAGCCTTGGCTTTTTATAGGGCTTCTGTTTGAGTTTGTGCCGATTTCAATGCAGTCATTCAAAGTGAACATGCTTGGTGAATTGTTAATTCAAGTGCAGTTAGGAAAATTGGAAGGATTATTATTAACCTGTTAATTTTGGACAAAAATTCTTTACCTCTGCTTACACTAGAGTTAGAGCTTCATCAGCTTTCCACAGTAGTCAACTTTGGAGCCTGGGCTGGCAAGGAGAGGAGGGAATATGTGCAGATGTCAAGAGCTATGTCACAATTTTGGCCAAACTCTTCCAATATTGCTGTTTCCCTGTCTGTCGCCTGACGTGGCTGGGGTCATTGCTCCAGCCTGGACTCCAGCAGAAATAAAACCAGATGTTCATACAGGCTCTGTCACGTACTACATCCCAGCACATCCACACATGGCTAGAGACAGGAAAGACTTATGGGGCATTTTAGACCTGAGTCCTCATGTTTCTTATTCCTGAAAGTACAGACAATGAATTCAGATATTTTGCTGGATACTTGATGCATTAATGCAGCACCTTGGGATCACTGTCATGGGCCACCTGCTGATACCCTTTCCCCATGCTGCAGCACCCAGCTGGCAGCCACACACCCAGGCATGCTCAAGCAGGAAGGGAAGGTGGGAAAACACCCAGCGTGCTTGGGCAGAAGTTTGGGTTTTTAGCTGGATGGTTTAACACAACAACCTTTGGGAGAAAGCCTAGTGCAGGTACTCTAACTGCTGACAGCCCGTTTCCTTGCACTGCAGGAGTGTGGGCGTTTGCCTTAATCGGTGCTTCCTACACTATTTTAAGGCTGAATGCTCTTTCAGGAAAAATAAATGGATAACAGGCCCTCTGCAACACAAGTAAGTATTATTAAATGTTCCTCTCCCATGTGCAGCTCATCCACAGCCACTTCCCTTGGTATGTGCTCCATGCCCTTGTCCCTCACACACTAGAAAACATTGTCTTCATTTAAATATTTCCTGAAAGATGAAGTTACTTCTGGCTCTGCTATGGTAAGTGGTACTTACCAGACACTACCATCTGGCTGTATGCACCTAGAAGGATGTGGCTCTCTAATCCTTCAAAACAGTTCAGGTTTTCTTCTTTCGTGTACTGCACAGGCTGTTTTGTCTTTTTTTCCAGCTCAGGTAGCTCTCTGCAGCTGGCCCGTGTTTTATTTTTTTGTACTGGATTATCTGCAGCAGTTTTTTGTTTCCTCTGTTTTTGAATTTATTTGTTTCTGCTCTATTCCTCCTTGCGGCATCCACCACACTCACTGTAATTCTACCTGCACTAAATCTTCATCTCCCATGAAGAGGTTAATTCAGCTTGTCTGAAATATGCAATGGGAACATGGGAGAATCTCCCATGTCCTTGTAAGTCATGTGTCTCTCCTCTTTTCCGAAGCCAAACAATGCAATACAAGTGGAAAAGACACAACAGCCTGGGCTCTAATGCGGCCCAAAGACTTTGGTTGCTGCTGCTGCTCCTGCTGCCACTGCTCAGAGTGGGGAAATAACCAGACAGCTTCACTGCCCTGGGAATATGCAAAACACAAGTGAGAAACAGCCCCTGGCCTAAGAAACTTGCAGTCCTGTTAGACAAGACAGATAGTGGCAGGGAGAGGAGGCATGGGGAAATGGGTGCCAGAACACGGAGTAATTAAATCCAGGTTCCTGCTCAGGAAGGGCTCCAAGTCACCCACTGAATTTTATAGCCCCTTTTTACTTGATCAGTGAATATTCTGATCTTTATGATCTTTATGACTTCTATATAATTCTGTGAGTTTCTGATAAGTTGAGGGGGTTCGTTTTGGTTTTGATGGTTGTTTCTTTTTCTTTTCTTTTCTTTTCTTTTCTTTTCTTTTCTTTTCTTTTCTTTTCTTTTCTTTTCTTTTCTTTTCTTTTCTTTTCTTTTCTTTTCTTTTCTTTTCTTTTCTTTTCTTTTCTTTTCTTTTCTTTTCCTTTCTTTTCTTTTCTTTTTTTTCTTTTCTTTTCTGCAGTACTAACTCATTAAGCAGATAATTTCAAACTGATCTGATGTCTCCTGTTTAAGGTCATTCTTTGGATACACTGTGATCCTCCTGAGAGATGGCTTTTGCCCAGTGTCATTCCAGGTCTCAGGTTGGCATATGCAGCTTGTGAAAGATGCCTACAGACTTTTGCTTAAGAGACTAAAAAAATTAAACACTCTGGCAATTTCTGTGGTCAGGGCAACATCTGCTTCCTCTGACATATCACAAGACTGGAACATACCAGGCCAGAAGGGACAGAACTGGGAAAGAAAAAGACCTTAAAAATTAGAAAGAAAATACCCTTCAGCAGCTACAGTGTGTCAGTGCTGTGTCCTGGCATCGTGGCTGGCCCCGTGTGTGCGCGTGCACACCTGTGCTCCAGGAATGCCACCCTGGCTGGCACTGAGCCTCCCAGGAGCCACACGTCATCCTTGTGGACCCAGCCACTGCCTCGTGTCCCTGCCAGCATGAAGGGTCTCCCCAGGCTGGTGGGGCAGGAGGAATCCTTGCCAAGGAGAGGATCCTTGTGCCTCAGGTCCTCCACTGTCATACAAACCTCATGGGTGTGTGTGGCAGGACCTGAAGCACGGGGACTGTGACCAGCAACACAGAAACCTGGGATTATGTTTTCTATGGCCCTATGGGCATATAAATGCCGATATAAGTCCCTGAAGGCTCCAGTCTCTGATTGGATTAACTCCATACAGTAAAGTTGGGTCCTCTGAATATTTCTGTATCTCTTGCACTTTTGTTCCCTGCCACAGGAGGCACACTGTTTCCAATCCTCCTGCATCTCCAATCCTTCCCCATGTCACAGGAAAAAAACATTTGGAAGAGTTTACAGTCAGATCCTCCTCCTTGTTAAATTTAGCACAAGCCTGTAAAGCGCCACCAGGAACAGCAATTAGGGAGCTGCACGTTTTGGTTCATGGTTATCTCCAAGGTCAGAGAGAAGTACAGGCTGTGGTAGTGAAGGTTTGTCAGTTCTCATACAGTTTACACACAGGCAAATGTTAAAAATAAGAAGAAAAGCAAAATGTATTAGTCAGTCCTGACTCTCAAAAACTTAAGCCCCTTCCTAACTGCTCCCCCCTCCCCAATGGTTCCTTCCGTTTGCAAGATTGATAGAACACAGTCAGCTAATGAAAATTAATGAAAGTTAGCTTTGTTGAAGGCCAGGAAAGTCAATGAACCACTTGTCAGTGTGCAGGGCTCCCAAAATAGGGATCTGCCTAAGGATGTTCAAGCTAATGGCATCCCGCTTGACAGAGAATGAGGCCAGAGGATCTTCATGTTAAGAGTGTTTTACCATCCCTTGTTCCTTTTCAACTCTTTTTCTTTTTTATCTTTTCCTCTCCCTTTCTCCTGCCACCCACCCAGTATCACCCATCCTTTAATTTCAGTCATTTCCCAAGCTCTGTATCAACTGCTGTGTATTCTCTCCCAACTTTTTTCTTCCCTTTCTCTCCTTTTCCACACCAGACCACCTTCGTCCTGACTGTGTAGGCTCCCTTTGGTCTCTTGGGCTTCCTTCTGCCCTCACCCTGGTCCCCCTCTCCCTTATGCCAGGTCCCTGCCAGTTCTCAGCACTGCTGGGGGACATCCCAGTGGGTGCTCCCTCTTTTACTGCCATGCTGGTGGCATTGCGTGTAGGAAGCACGACAAGGACAAATATTTTCTACAGTGAGATGGAACACCAGTGGCATCACTCAGCAACCCCAGGGACAGACAGTACCTCCCTCAGGCTCAGCCTGGCTTTAACTTGCCCTGGGCAACACTCCAGCCTTCGTGCCACCTCATTCTCCCTTTCCCTTTCCCTTTCTCTCTTCCCCTGCCTTGTTCTGCGTCATTTCCACTGCGATCAGAATATGCTTGCTCTTTCTTTTCTTTCAGGAGCCCAGTCTGAAATGTGTCTGAGCGGTATTTTTAGTGGAAAGCTTGGCAGCCTGGCAGTCCTGGGCGTTTTGCCACCATGAGCGAAAAATGTGCATCAGCCCGATAAGGATTACAATGGGGTGCTTGGGGACCGCGAGTGGGGAGTGCCCCGGTGGCTGCATACCTGCTCTGTGGGGCGAGGCAGAGTGGCCGTGGGGCTGCCCCCAACCCACCCTGCGCCCTGCCGTGTGTCCCAGACTGGCCTCTCATATATGTCTAAAGGTATAAAAGGAGGGGTTTCTGGGAAAACTATGGGAGTTATGTGGAAGAAAGCCATAGTATGGCTGGAATTGGGGTATTTTCTGGCCACAGTGTTTCTTGTCCCAAAAAATTGCCTTGATGAATGTAGCAGCCAAGAAATGATGGGCAGAGGCACAGCTCCCAGTATCATAGCCTTAGGGTTGCTCTTTTTCTTCTGCTTCATCCTTTTGGCAGTGCCATTGCTCAGGGCAAGGTGTTAGCCCCCTCACAGGCACAGGGCGAGCTCTGGGAGCAGACACTGCTTGTCCCAGTACTGTGACTGGCACAGTTTACTTGGAGCTGTTGTCCCCTGAAGTCTCAGGCAAAGTATTTACAAGTGGGAATGGCCTGCTGGGGTGACTTCCAGCTGCAGTCAATAAGGAACTGTGCTGTGGGTTTAAATTTGAAAAAGAAATATCATGTCTGGCTAATGTTTTTTAATATCTAGTTTCCCCCTCACAGTTCAAGAGTCTAGATCTTATTTAGAGAAATGTCCTGTGAAATGTATGCAAAACGCCACTTTTTGCAAGCAGGACATTTTGGGGAAGAGGGAGATCATATGAGCCAATGCATGGAGTTTGCTTATCTAGCCTCCTGATCATCCTAGCTACCTCTATAGTCAAGGAAGGGAGAGAAATTCCCTTAGGAAGTATTTTCGGGGGGGTAACACAGGTGCTCTAAATACTCTTCAAATAGGCCTATCTTGCCTATCAACACTCCAGGGAAGAGCTGGCTGGTCAGTCAGGGACCCTCAGCTGTGACAACCTCTTCCAATCCACACCACCCTGACCACACCTGCACGGACTGGTCCAGGCAAGCACGATCTCTGACTCCAGACAAATGGCTCTGTGCAAAGTGGAATAATTTCAAAGGGAACTATGCCTCAAGGCTGGTGGTCAGGATGTTGATTTGGTGCTGGATATGTATGGATGACTGCCTGCCTGCAGGTGAGGGATCCTATGCCTGGAGCACAGGAATGGATGGAGGGTTTGGAAGGGGTCTCCAAAAGCATCTCTCTACCCAAGAAGAGGCAAGCTATACATACACTGTGTTGTGAAAGGTGTTCTTACATTATTCTTAAGAGCCTTCCTTACCATTAGAAAGGTTTTTCTCCTCGTTAACTAAGAATAGGGGAGCAGACTTTTCCCCTCTTCATCTATGAGCTCTTTTATGTAGCTGAGGATTATTACTGCATCCCCCTCAGCTGTTTGTTTTTGACCTAAGCCATCCAGTTCTTTCAGCTCTCCCCTGCAGGTCATGTTTCCCAGACCTCTGCTGTTCCTCGATTCTCTCCAAAAGGCTGACATCTTCCCTGAAATGCATTGCACAAAACTGGCCACCCTATAAAAGCGCTAGCATACCACAGCTGCACTGAACAAAAGGACCATTTCTTTGTATGGGCAATGCTGCTTGTTATTCCTTCCAACATGACGTTTGCTTCATTGGTTTTGGTTTTTGGTTTTGGTAATTGTGTGATTTTAAAGTATTTTCTATGGAACTGCTTCTTAACCAGCCATTTCTGCTTGGTTATTTCTGCCTGATTGTAGTTTCTTGCACTCTGCTTTGCTGAGTTTTGTCACAGGCTTTCTCTAAATTGTCAAAACAATGTCTCTTCCCCCCACTTTTTCCTCTTTTTTAAGATTTTAAATTCGACCTCTCTGCCAGGTTTGCCATCACTGTCTGTGTTCCCTTGTGCTCTGACAAATGATGGCAGGCAGAGCTGGGTACAAGCCTCCTGTACCCACCCCTTTGTGTCTCTCCACTTTTTGACAATGAACCACCAATAGCTGCTCCTTGGACTGCATTATCCAACCAGTTTTGCATCAAAGCTATGTTTTCCTGGTTTACTTGAAGGCACAGCACCAACCCCACCCCCAGACAGTGCTCAGAAGAGAAGACGCTGCTGACAAGACAGCTGGGAGGACACCCTGGCACAGACACCAGTAGGGTTTAGGAGTTTTGCCACTCCACTTGGCCATGTTTTAAGAAGCCAGGTACATCCCAGATGTCTGAAGACAGCTGGGCAGAGAAGTTTAGCACCCAACCTTTGCACTCAGGTACCTCTGGGGCCATTGAGGTTTGGTATAGGCACCCCTGTCTGTTTGCTGGCTCCAGCTCTCGCAGTGCAGCTCCCTGCTAGGCCAAAGGGCATAAACGCATGTCAAACTGAAATGTTTCACTCAATCCTGGTCATGTGTTTGGAGATGGTGTTCTGTATGAAAAAGACTCCCCGTGTCCATTTACTGGTATTTTTCTTTTGGAAAACTTCCCTGTCCAGGAAAATACTGGATACTAAGAACTTCTATCCCAACTTACCAAGGAGAATAAATACCCAGGTGCTGGAAAGCACTGCAACCTCCAAGACCCCAGCTCTCAAGCAGCTGCTGGGTTTTGGTTACCACTGGTGCCTTGTATTAAAAGCCAGGACATTGCTCCATGAACCAGGAGTTTGAGTTATTGTGAAACCTGCATCTTGCCTTCCCCTCACCCCTTCCAGGTATTAAAACCTTGAAGAGCTGCAGCACACACAACAAAGGAGAAAGCAATAGGAGAGTGGCAAGGTCACACATCTGCTGCTTTCCACACTTTCTTATCTCTGACATCACGGGCCTCAAGGTCTTTCTTCTCATTAAAACAGCTGAATAATTGCAAACTGTACACAAACTGACTAAACCTGTGGCCTTCTGCCTTAGTCATAATATGGCATGTCTGGAAAGGGAGGATGTGTCTTGGCGAGGGAGGGTGAAGGGCCTGAAGAAATAAGCAGTCTGTGCAGACGCAGTGGGAAGCTGCTGCTCTGCCCCTTGGGCTGAGGAGCTGCAGGTCGTCCAGCCAGGAGACTGAGGTGTCATCGATGGTGCTGCTGAAAGCACCGGGATGTGACCACACCCCACTCTCAGGAAACGCAGGGCCAGCCCCGAAATGACTTTGTGGAGGGCCGATTTGCAATGATCCCACCAGTGCTGCCTCTGCTTGAGGTTTACTTTGTTAGCGAGGGAGAGAGAAATAATAGGCCAGGGGTGGGAAGGGGAACTATGGACTGACAGAACTATGGAAAATCAAAGGATAAGGCATGTTTTGGATGCAGAGGCATTAAAACAGGATAACAGAAAAGGCAGAAAAAGTACCCTAAATCAGCAAGTCTTTTGTACTGCCTGGATTTGTTCAAGCAATGCCAGCCTAAGCTGACCTCAGGCCCCTCCGTTTCTTGCATCTCTTCACATCTCCATGTTTTGGACAGCCACTTCTCAGGTCTGACCATTGCATGCACTCCTGCTTATGTCTCTCTGGCTGCTGCACCTCGAACAGCTGCCACTGGGATTTCTGAAAACCACACCTGCATCCCCCACCCCACTATTCTTGATGAGATTCATTAAAGGCAAGTCATTTGTCATGACATAATGTGGGATGTAAAAGATCTATTTCTGGTGGTCACACAGGCCTCCCTGCTTGGTGATTAGTGTTTAGCATCCAGGAATGCAGCAATCTGGGAAAGCTAAGGTATTAGCAAGTGGATGGGGGTGGTCTGCACTGTGAAAAGTTGTATGTGTACTGAGGTAAGTGGATAAAGATGCTTTTGAGGTTCCAAACATTTTCCTACAGGAATAGAAATGATTGTGAAAGATGAAAATCAGGAAAAATTGTGTAACAGGTGGCTACTGACATCAGCAGCTAAACACAAGTGTTAGTGGTTTTAGTCCTTCCTGTGTTATTTGGGAAGGTTTGAAGGTGCTGGAGAGCACCTCTGTGGATCTCCCACATAACACTGGCCACACAGTTCCTCCCTGCATTTTGTCCCCTTGGTGAGCCCAGCAGCTTGCTGGCATTCTGCTCATGCTTCATTGGGAAGAATGTAGTTGTAAGCTGTTACGTCAGTTTTTAGGGTTTTTTTTTTTCAATCTGGCTTCAAATTCCACTTCTTTATATTGTGTCTTTCCCTACCAAAAATAAGTGAGGTTTACTATGTGACACAGTTTCCTTCTGAATGAATTTGTACTGCCAGCAAGCCAACTCAGCCTTTTAAAAGCTAAACACTGACAGAGAGATGCTGCCTCTGATCTGTATTTTTCTACACATTCTCCACCTTTTTGGTGGTTTTGGAAGTGTTGACCCCAGACCAAGAGC
Organism: Pomatostomus ruficeps; assembly: GCA_013400735.1. Lineage (NCBI taxonomy): Eukaryota > Metazoa > Chordata > Aves > Passeriformes > Timaliidae > Pomatostomus > Pomatostomus ruficeps. Next base: position 88,774 of record VYZT01005460.1, on the reverse strand, counting down.
CATAGTCCACTGGTTCTGTCTCTACTTCCCTGCTACCTGGTGAGACCCTACTACACCCTTCCCATCCTACGAAGCAGTAGGGACAGAGGCAGAGATTTTTCCTGTAACAAGAATGCACAATTCTCCAGGTGCATTATGGGTTTATTTTTACAATCTTTTTTTCTTTAAACACTGGGCCTTGACTGCTGCTGGAAGGGAAGTTTCAAACAGATTGAGTTTTCCTTGGAAATAAGCTATCTAGCAAATTTTCTCTTTGTGACAGGTTCTTAGATCAACATGCTGTTTATCTGATAAAACTCTTATCAGAGACAATTTGTGGCACGTTGCCCCAGTACCACGGTGAAGTCCTTTTAGCTTTACTCAACTGTGTGAAGACAATAGAAGATGACACTGCAAATAGTAAAGAGCAAGTTCTGCCTGTGTGTAGGTATCTTCAGAGTATCATTCCATAGTTTGAACAAACAGTCAAATATCTACTGACAAACAAGCAAAAGTTGGCAGGAATTAATGGTCCTCTGAAATAACAATGTGCTGTGGGAGTACTGTAAAGCATCCTGAGTTGGACAACTGTGGCAAAATTTATGGTTTCTCCTAGAAAGAGATAATTTATTCATGGATTACTGAGTCTTTTAGATGATCTTCCTCTGGGTCCTGCCTCTTGACTAATGCCCACAGGCAAAGTACAAAGAGAATAAAAAATATGCAAACTATCAACAGTGATGCTTAGTATAACTGCAGGATATATTAAAGCCTGAGTGGAACAGTTATTCCTTTTCAAATTTCTAAATATTTCATACAAAAAGAATTCCAGTTCTAATGGGACCAAATATATTGAAATAAGTTACTAAGTCTTCTGCATTTCACATAAAGGATGAAATTAGAATCTGTTATTTCATCATTTTGCACTAAGTAGCTGATTTAACCATTGTCTTTGGCAAAGTGAAGTTTCCTAGAATTATGCCAACAAAGCTCTCCTGAATAGCCATTTTGTAATTTGAAATAAAGTAGCAATTCTGGTTAATAGTTTGGTGTCAAAATGGCACAAAATTTCGTAATGGTAAAATAATCTGCAGAATAGAAATTATAATTCCTCACCACTACTAATGAGAACGAATAATTCAACTCTATGAGCTGTTACACACAGAATATCCCTTAGATACCTCTATGGCTAATGTGTATCTGCTGATATGGGTAAAGACATATCTCTCTTACAGATGGATAGCTTCAAACCTGTGGAGGAAAAGCCACTCTGATGTGACACCTCTCTATCTTCTTTCCTCCTCATGTTCCTCCAAACTCAAAATCTGGAAAAATACAGCCAGATCAAGCAAGATAATGTCAGGGATAAATAACTTTAGGAAGTACAAACTTACTGGTAGGTCTTCCCTAATGATCAGGGTGGGACTTCCACAAAGTTTGGAAAGGTGTCCCCCATGCTCAGGCCATCCATGTTTGACAGCATTTCCTCAGCGTCTGGCCTGAAGCGCTAAGCCTGAATACACTGCCCTCCCGCCCCCAAACACTTGCTCCCCACTAACAGAAAATGATCAGCGTTTATTGCAACGTTGTCCATGATGGATTTCAGCTGCCAGTGTCCTGGGGAAGCAGGACTCTGCAGTCTCTTGCTCCTCCCCTTGTTAGGATCATTCATTTTGCTGCAGTACCTTGGGATGTGGGGATCTGTTGGTCTTGCTGTCATGCAAGAAGGCAACATCATGATCTCTAGGATACTTATTATCTAAGCAGATACCATAGAGGCAAGTGAGCTCATGTGAAGTCTGCATTGGATGCAGAGGTGAGCAATGGGACCAGAGTTTCCACTATCCCATGCCAGTGTTCTGAGGCCAGCACTCCCATCCTTAGTGCCTTCCTAACGCCCTTCTTCCATCTGCACCCAATATGGTCAAGAACAATAGGCAGCACTCCTGGAAGACTTGATTTCTTGGTTGCTTCGTCCTCTGACAGTGGCTTTCCGATCTTCCCCTCTTAGCACCGCCTGAGACATTTGTAACTGGAGTCACCTCTCAGGTGGCATCAAACAATGCTGTGCCTGCAGATACCATGTTCACCCTCTGCCCCAGCATCAGTCCCTTCTCCTCTTTCTCTCAACAGTGGGTGTAACTTTCCAACAGCAGTGGCTGGAAAGCAGCCCAGTGGAAAAGGAACTGGAGGTGCTGTTCAGCAGCTGGCTGAACCTGAGCCAGCGTGTGCCCAGGTGGCCAAGAAGGCCATTGGCATCCTGGCCTGTACCAGCAATAGTGTGGTCAGCAGGACCAGGGCAGTGATTGTTCCCCTGTACTTGGCACTGCTGAGGCCACACCTCACATGCCATGGCCAGTTCACGGCCCCTCAGTTCAGGAAGGACACTGAGGTGCTGGAGCATGTCCAGAGAACGGCAACAGAGCTGGGGAAGGGTCTAGAGGTTAAGTCCCATGAGGAGCAGCTGAGGGAGCTGGGGTTGTTTAGCCTTGAGAAAAGGAGGCTCAGAGGTGACCTTATGACTCTCTACAACTCCCTGAAAGGAGGAAGAGCCAGTTGGGGATCCATCTCTTCTCCCAGGCAACCAGTGACAGGACAAGAGGACATGGCCTCAAGCTGCACCTGGGGAGGTTCAAGCTGGACATGATGAGGAATTTCTTCACAGAAACGGTTGTTAAGCATTGAAACGGGCTGCTCAGGGAGGTGGTGGAGTCACCATCCCTAGAGGTGTTCAAGAAATGGCTGGATGTGGCACTCAGTGCCACGGTCTAGTTGACAAGATGGCGAGTCAAAGGTTAGACTCGATGATCTCAGAGGTCTTTTTCAAACTACTTGAATCTGGAATTCTGTGATATATTCCTGATTCTAGAGTTCGCCTATGTGGTCTAAGGGCATCAACTCATGCAGAATTTACATTCTTCCAAAGAGGACTGGACACTAAACTGGAACTATAAATAGCCGTGATTTGGTTGTAATTTAACTGTGGCAATTTCTACTAACCTTATGCTGCATTTTATACTGATTTAAACTGAAAAAGTAACTCTTGAGTACATTTGGACCACGCTACTAACCCAGTCCAGGGCTAGACATCTTTAGCAGGAATTGTCACCTTGGATCCCAGGTGACTTGGACTCCTCCTGGAGTCAAGTGGTTCATGTCAGTCAGCTGTGGGATGTTTACTCTGAATTTGGAAGTCACTACACCTAGGATGTAAATTCAACTGCATCCAAGAAATTTAAATACAGGCTATGTAGGGCCTTTCCATGCAGGAGAGTTTTCTCAGAGTAAAATGTTCCTGATGAACTCATCAGCTTCCAGAACAGCAGATCCTTTGATAAATTCATGTAATCTGCTTTAGAGCTGACCCAGAGGTTTTCTGTGTACAGTGCCTCATCTGTAAGAAGAATGGCCACAGAGAAACCTTAATTAGGTGTGTCTTTAATTATCTATTTATTCAGAGCACACATTCATTCACATTGTATTCACCAAGCTTTGTTCAAATCCCAAGTCATTGTCTGCCTGCACACAAGTATTTACCCAAAGGTATGGGTTTAAACTGATTAACTCATGCTGGAGTAAGCGCCTGATATTGGCTTAATACCTCATTCAGAAGTACTCTGAAGTTGGCTAAGGTCTTGTACGGATCCTCTTCTTTGAGAGTAGAGTGTTTGCACAGGGGCAGGACTCGGGTTTACTGGGTTGTACAATGGCTGAGTTGGGCTGATACCAGGCTGACTGAGGTGCCTGGAAGCAGCGTGTCTGGAAGCGAGCCTCTGGAGATCTGGAGATGGAGGCCCTCAACTGCATTCCTGGTAGTGGAGACTGACTTTGTTCTTTCAAAGCTTCCAGCAAGATAAAGGTGTTTTAGATCAAGGTGAGCAAAGACTGCCTGTACCTTCCCCTGGTGTAATGTGTCCTTGCCCTGTTCCAGAGCAAACTCATTTGCTTTGCAAAGCTCTCACAGATGCCTGGAAGTGGAAAGGGGTGCAAACCCACCCCTTCTGACCCAGCTCCATTGCTGATGAACCACACAGACGTTTTCTGCCATTGGGGTTGCCTTCTCACTTAGGGGCTGCCTCCTGACTATTTTAATCCTCCTCACGCAGGAGAGACCAGAGCAGCTGAAGAAGCACCTGGTTTTATCAGCCCCATTTCTTCCTTCAACTTATCAACAAACGAACTCCCAGTTGGCTTTGTTTGACTTCTAGAGTTTATTGGCTTTGTTGCTTCCCTTCTTCATTTTCATATTAAAGGCTAAGTTTGGGCTGCAATCCTGCTACTGTAGCCTCCAGCTCCCGAGCTGATACCACCAGCTCTAATTGCTCAGCTGCCTGATGTAATTACCAGAAGGTATACTGTGTGTGTGGCTACAGGCACTTCATATTTTCTCCCCAGCCAGAGGAAAAAAAAAAACTAAAAAGAAGAAGGAAAAAAGAGTCAATTGGCTCTAGGTCTGTCAATAGTGACTAATCAGGTGCTGTACAATTAATTATGAAGGGGTGTCATTTTAAAACAATTCTGAGGTGGGAAAGAACAGGCCTGGGCCCTTTACCTGCTGGCACTGTTTGTGTTGCTAAGCCCATCCAGGCTGCGTCCTCTATTTCATTTACCTTTTAAACTATTGCCCCCGCATAAGTAAACACTTTCTATAAAGTATGTGTGTATGCATGCATGCATGTGTGTAAGTGGGTGGAGGGTGATCTGGGAAGCTCCCCACCCTAGAAAAGAAATTAATGACGGGGAGGGAAAAAAAAGAGAGCAGTGTAATTTGGCAGTAATTTCTCAAGAACAACAGGAGATAATAGCAGGTGGATGAAACAGGAATAGGATGAAACAGTCTGGGGCTGAATCCCAGTAATCAAAATTGCTGTGAGATATGGAGAAGGGGGTGAGAGATGTCCCTGCAATGCAAACACTCGGAGCAAGGAGCCTGGACTCCTCAGCAGCCATCTGCCAGCACGTGTCAAGGTGGCAAATCCTTGTCCCACCTAAACTGGCTCGCTCAGGCTCTGCTCCAGCAGCGGCCAACATCTCCCACTCACTCCCCCGGGGATGTGGCTGCTGAGAGCAGATGGCATTCCTCCTTTTCACCCTGCTGGCAAAACAGAATTGTCCCTTGCAAACTAAAACTAATTTTTCAAGGAGGATGGCCAGGGAACTGCTACTGTCCAGTGCCAGGCTTAGGGCACTGACTGGTGAAATTATGTGTGTGTGGAGGGGAAGGAAGGGCAGTCACAGAAATGACAAAACAGCTTAGTAGAAACAAAGTGACAATGCTCGATGACTAATGTTCATTTTGAGAGCTGTCAGTCACTGAGACTATGATGATACTGTGTCTGTTGCTTGGGGTGGCAGAAGAGTTGGGCTGGAAATGCAGAATGGAGGATGCTGGGGGAAAGCCTCTGCTGGGCTGAATGCAAGTGATCTTCTGGAATGTGACAAGAGGAAAGTGTCATGGTGTCTAGTAGGAAAAATTAGAAATACCATGTCAAACTGTTTAGCTTCCTAATACAAAGCTCCCAAAAGGCCCTCTGGTCAAAGATTCTTCCTGCAGCACTTGCAGTTCTGTTCCATGGGCAAAGAAAGGTAAATTCCTCTGTGTGTGAGAGTGTATAATTACTAACATTGCTTTTGACTATAATAATTGTAGAATTAGATGGATTATTCTGGATAACAATTTATCAGCAAATGTATTTTAGTTCTATTTTGAACTTTTCAAAACCATGCATGTCAACTTTGTTCCCCAAAATTAGTTTTCTTCACTTTACTGGTTAATATTTTAAATTAAAACACATTTGATAAAAATGCACATTTATTTCATCTTGTTAGAAGACTTCTAAAATCTTATTGAATGTTATTTTCACAGCTTTGCGTGTATTTCAGGATCATTGCTGGCAGAATCCCCAATCTTCAAAAAAGCGCATTACATTGGCTCTGTTTACAGTGAAATATTTAGTACCCTTAACCTCTGTTTCTGTCAGAATTTTGATGACAGCAGCTACTGGATCCCAGCCACAACATTTCCTTGCCCTGTGTCAGAGGACTCTGAAATACGGCATGAGGAGGTTCAGTTTCTTGGGGCTATACAAGGTAGGGGTTGCCAGCCTGGTTTAGGTCAGGAGTCTGTTCAATCCTTTGTCCTGGTTTTGAAGCCTCAGCAAATCTTGTACCAAGAGCATGGGAAATACCCTGCCTAGAGAAAGGGCTTTACCCTGAATCATCCCGAACCCAAGTCAGTCCCTGAAGAATGGCACATTGGCCCTGAGCAATAGCTAATCCAGGGTTACACAGCAAAGCAAAATTAACGGATGTAAAAGTGGAGGTTATGACATAAACGTGCACTCAGATACTGGTGTAATGAATGTAGTATAAATATTTAGATGTATTCCTACATCTAATTCTTAGGATCATCATTCGTATGTCAAATGGTTTACAAAAGGCAAAACTATATTTCAGTTACAGGCACGGCTTCATAATTCTTCAAGTTAATTAAGGCATCTAAATGTGCTTCATGTCGGTTGCCTCCACTTTGTAAATGGCTCAGACCTGTAAGTAATTAAAAGCTTTTCATATCAATGTCAGTAATGGCAGTTTAGGTGTCCAGCCTCAGGGAAAAGCAACAGCTATGAGTGTGATTTGTACATTTGCAATGAACAGATTGCTGCTTGTATCGTGTGTGCAGACATCACGTAGGGAAGGAATTAACTGCGGATTGGGATCTCTTTATGTTGATTGTGAGGGTCCTGGTGCTGGTGTAGATGCTGAGGGGTGCCCCATGGGTGGGCTGTTGTTACGCTGATGGGTGCCCAGGGGCACAGGGGTGCCTCTGCCAGCCATGGTGTCAGAGCAAGCGGCCTGTGGGTCCCGCCTCCCCAAAATAGCTGCAGTACTGTGCAGCTTGTGTTGGCCCAGAGCAACTTTTATTGCTCTGTTTATTTGTCTGTCTGGTGCCTCTATGCATAAACTGTGTAACTGGCTGCACAGGCAAGGGAGGAGAGGGGTGGCCTGTCCCCAGCTGGGGTGTCCCCTTGCAAAGGGGACAGGGTGAGCAGGCGACGGGGTGCCACCCACAGCAGAGATCTCCCCAGGGGCCTGAGGGTGGGCTGCCTGTGGTGGTCCCAGAGCCTCACTGGCAACTGAGATCTGCTTGGTGCCAGGCAGGGAATCTCCCTGTGCCAGGGGAATCCCTACCCGGCCACTTCATAGTGTTTTTAAGGACAGCAAGGAGCCTTATCACGTTTCCACATCTGCTCCAGATGCTTTGCATTCCAGCAATGCTCCGCAAAGGTGCTGAACCCTACAGCATGTCTCCAAAGAGGGCTCACTCCTTGCCACCTTGGGAGCTGTCAGCTTCCTGTGTGCACCCAAGCCAAGGGAAAGGGAACGGCCCTGCTCTCAAGGATGTCCCTGCAGAGTTGACAGTGGGTGACACAGCCCTGCCCCTCACCTGTGTCAGTGGGACCGTGTGTGGCAGCGGGTGCTGCATGTGCAGGAAGGCTGGACTGCATGCAGCCAAAGTGCAGGCAAACAGTAGAGAGCAGAAATGGTTTCTGACCCAGTGGCATCAAGGCTGCTTTGACCACTTTGGGTTTCACCTTGAAACGCGGCCAGAGCACGAGGTGCTGCTGGCACTGGTGTCTGTGCAGCAGGGAATGGCTCTCAGGGAGTGCTCTGCTCCCAGAAGAGGAAATATTTAATAAACGCCTCTTACAGCATTTTCCAAAGTGCTGATACCCATAAGGCCCTAGCCAAACCCCAGTGCTTTGTCATCTCATTGCTGTGTGGGGTATCAGCATGCTCTCTCCTCCATCCCTCTCCCTCTATCTCCCACGTCTGTGCTGTTTCAGAGCTTCTTTCTCTTTAAGAGGAAGCTTGGCGGAAGTCTAGCTATTCAATATTGTTTCATATTATTTGGTTGTGAAACAATTTCATTTGTTTATGGCTCGAAAGGTCATATTTGACTGTTGCCCAAATTTCTAAAGAATAAAGAATGTACCAGGCTGAATGGGACTTCGTGGCATGATCAACTGGAGAAAGAGAAGGGGGCTAGTGAGAATATTTAACTGGAACAGCAAGGCAAACTTACCTTCAGCTCAGGTTTAAAAGCCTAGTCAATCATTACAAGTTTTTTATTATTTACCTGGTACAAAATCCCCCTGGGTGAAGAAGTAGAAAAACTCACAGGCCACACTCTTTCAAATTTTTAGTAGTTTACTCAGCAGTTTTTTCCCCCCTCTGTCTCAGGACAGTTGAAATGATATGGGTTGTGATGGTGCCTGTGGGTAGATGAGAAATAAAGTGGAAGTACATTGTGGTTGTAGCTCCAAGCAGGGGTGTTTGTAACAGTGAAGAGAGCAGGGCCAGCCAGGGACTTAGAGAAGGAAGGTAATTCTCACACAGTCATCAGAAGACAAAGGTTGCATTTACACCTGGCCAGAAGGTTTAATCATCTACTATTTCCAAACATTGCAGGCTCACAATCTGTTGTGTCTGAGATCATAAAACATAATCACAAACTGGAGACAAGAGACCTGGGGCTTGATTGACCAGAGCTTATCTTTTCTTTTTCTTCCTTCTTATTATTCACTCAATTTTCTGCCTTTTTCTTTTTTTTTTT
>VYZT01005460.1:38568-80150 GCA_013400735.1 Pomatostomus ruficeps | reverse complement strand
TTTTTTGGGGGGGGGGTGGGGGGAGATGCTTTGGAAAGAACTTGCTTTGATCAGAAAATTCTTGACGCAAAAAATTCTGAAACCTGAGGATGAATTGGTAAATTTTCATTCTTCTTTGTCTCACTTGTGTCAAGAGCACTTGGGAGACAGACCACCTGCTTGCTAAGATCTCCCTCACAAGCTTTCAGGGAACAGAAATTGTGGAAGAGGGACCAAAAAGAGAGAAGTATTCAAAGAGAACCAGGTACAAACCTCTCATAGCTTATTTTCCCAGGTCCTACCACAAAAACAACTAACATTCATCCACCTGAAACACTGGGTGTGGGTGGCTTTCATCTGTCTTTGGGGGCAGGGTAAAATTATGGTAACATTGAAAGAGAATCTGGCAGTGATGGGAGGGTTTCTGGGTAATATTAGCCACATTTTTGCACTTTGAGACTGTACTTGGTTTCCTCTGTGCCTGTGAGGCTGGTGAGGAGGTTTATCGAGCATGATCAGGGACTCCCATGGCAAAGAAAGTTTGGAGCAACATCACTTCTGCTTGCCTCACCCCATTGCCTCTGCAGGGTCATCGATCTTTACTGTCTGCCCATGGCCAGGCTTGCAGAGAGGAGCCGGGTGTTTCTCACCTGATATTCCTGATGGTTTATTAGGAGAAAGCGTGGAAGGGCTGTGTCCCAGCCCCAGCTCCAGCCTGGCTCAAAAGGGTTGGGTCGGCATCAGGGAGGGACCCTGGAAGTTGTGGTGTTGCTTTGCACCTCGTTTGGGTGTTATAGTGTGGATTCATCAAAGCACTTTGTGGCAGGGGGAAGAACTAGCTCTGCTGAGATGAAGGGTTGCCCTTGCTGACTTCAAAGGGGGCTGAATTTAACCCTTTGAGTTCAGTGGGGTTTGAGCTCCTGGTTGGAGTTAAGCACATGCTGTTTCTGGATTGGGACCTTCCTCTCTTTGTTTGAAAGGGGAAATAAATAATCCAGTTGATTTGCAGTATTTCATCATCTACCTGATGATGCCTCTGTGTGTTTTATGATTGCCAGCTTTGCAACTTCGTCCCTTCAAAAAAATAGAGTGTGAGCAATAAGAGCTTCCCTAGGAGAAGTTCATTAAACAAGGCAGGCTGGAGAGCCATCTCCCCTGGCATTGCCAGGTGCCTTCATGGTGTCCCTTGCCTGGCTAGAGCTGCCTGCCACCTGATGAGAGTGGCATCTTTGATGTCGTCTAGGACAGCAGCCATACCCTATTGCATAATCAAGGTCATTGGAAAATTACACAAAACTTTGCCCAGGTCTATTGGGGGAAAAAAAAAAAAGTGAAGCATTTGCAAAAAAAACAAAACCCAACCCCCCAAACTTCTGCTTATGCCACCAACTTGCTACTCTGTGTGAATGTCACCTACAATGCCAAGCTTCCCCCTTACTCTGCCCTGCAAGCATTGACAAAAAATAATATTATCCACATTAAGGCAATTGCAAATTTTCTCTGGTAGCCACATGAATTCATCCCTGTGGTTTTCCCTGTCTTTCCTTCAGCTATAGTTTCAAGTAGATAACAATGATGTGCAAATGCAAGAAGTAATAATCTGATGCTTTGCATTGCTGAATGCTGTCCTTCTAAGGATTTTAAGACTCAGGGTGCTGAGTTGGGTTTCACATGCCCTTAGGAGCTATCAAGTCTTTCCAAGGCTTGATAGAGAAAACAGTCAGCTTGAAAATCTGTAAATGAAAATAAAAAAAGAAAAAATTTAGGAATTTATCTTCAGAAAAAGAGAATTCTTGTAGAATTTTCTGTTATTCCTCCAGCATTTTTCCACTTCCATTTGTGAGAAACAGAAAGTCATGGACATGGCATAAAGAGGAGGGACTTGTAACATGAAAGAAGCCAGGGCTGAAAAATGGAGCAAGAAAAAAGTCCTGAAAAATTGAAGCATTTCCCTTTTTTTCTACCAAAAACAAAAAAGTGGGAAAAAAGCCTCTGAGTGTCTTGCTGGGCAGGTGCTGTGTGTTGGGGAGGGTGCAGGTTCAGCCCTGTTTGCCCAGCTGGACTAGCAAGGGCCATGTTTCCTGGTTATTGGCCCCTGTCCTTCCAGTGGGGACATCCTGCTGGTGTTACACCGCTACAATGTATGTGTCGCAAAGGTCCAGGTGGTGCTGGGCAAGGCCCCTTTGAAAATCTTACACCTTTAACTCTGAATTTACATTTCTGACTAGCCCCTCTTGCAGCCAAGTAATTTCTGGGTAATTTGAGTGTGTCCCTTTCCAATTTCTGTCCTGTAAAAGCTCATCTTCTTCAAGCCTTTCCCAGCTTCCTGAGGATGTGTCAGTACTTCTGGTCATGACAATATGGTGGCAGAATTTTTCAGTTTCTCTTTCCATAGACCCAGGTAAATTAATAGTTTGAAATACCTGTTGCTTCATAGCTTCTAGAGTTCGGGTATGCTAGAAACAAAGCCATCTCCCCCCCCACCCCGCCCCCGGCAGAAGGGCTCTGTCTTTCCATTCTTCACATTATATGTGGAAAAATTATTTGCGTCTGTCACCTCAACTTTAAAGGTTTGAAAGTTTAATGAACTCTTTATCCCATTTTTATTTGTGAGGAATCTGTTAATAAACATCCCCTTGGCTTTCCTAGCCAATATCACATCCTCTAAAAGACAAATCAACTTCCTTAATCACATCCTTAAGCCAGAGGACTTAATTGCAGTATACGAGTTGAAGGAAGGGCATAGCCCATTCTATTGATTTTCCCTTGTGCTCTTGTTTTGCTTTTTAAATTGACACGGTGGGTATAGATCCTTATACTCAGGACACTGACATTTATAGGGTTGTACTGCTTATATTATCTCTGATGAACGCTTTGTTTTGTCTTAAGTAGTTTAAATTTCCATTGTCTAATTTCATGCTGCAGAAAGAAAAAAAGAAGATATCCATACTGGAGAGCTCCTAAATGCCTGTGGGCGCCTTCCCACAGCTGACAGGTCTGCAGCCAGGCATTCTACTTGATGTCAGCTACCAGTTGCTCTGTCATCAGAACAGAGTCACTTTCCAGTTTATTAAGGAATAACACTTACATTACAGCTGAAAAAGCATATAGTAGGTCAATCTCCAAAACTTTTGGGTTCTTTGCTCAGGAATTTGATGGAAGTTAAATGCTGGGGGGTGTAAAGTAGATAGGAGCTAGCACACGGAGATCTTGTTCTCCCTTCATTAGGAGAAACTGCAGCAGGCCCAGAGAAGTGCCTTGTTTAGCATTTGTTTCCTCCAAGGGCTGTTATTCGTGGTTTAGCTCTTGAAGGCTTTCCTCTGCCCTCCAAGGAATCACCTTGCCCCCGTGGAAAGGGGTGGTTTTGGGGCTGGGTAGCTGGGAGGTACACAGAGCCAGCAATGTCTCCAGGTGCCTGTTCCAGCCACAGGGTGGAATTTCAGTGAGAATTTGCAGAAATCTAGCTAAACCTGCACCTGGCCCTTTGGGGTAGTGGGGTGGCTCTGGGGCCATGGACCCAACAAGGGCCTGGAAAGCCAATAAATTCAGGAACTCTGCTTGCTTGGCTGCTTTGTGCAGAGATGTAACAGTACCAGCTGGGATATACCCCTCTCGCACATACCTCGAGAGTTTACTGTCACCCTCACAACATTTCCTGGATTAGCAGAATGGCTCTTCAGCTATAATTTTTGTTGAAATATCTTGCTTTAAACCTAGAGAGCACCAATGAAAGCCTCAAATCTGTAAATCAGCTGCACTTTGGAAAACAAATCATTGCAGTGGAGTTTTGCCAAGCCAGTTTTCTGTGCTCATTCATTATGTAGTTTTCACTTTATGAGCTGATTTAAACCGACCGTGCTCCAACTGTACCAGTTGCATCCAAGATAGGAGCCTGATTTACACTTTGAAAATGTGAACTGCTCCATGGTTGCATTTCCAGGAGGAAGAAATGCTACAAGGAGAGGTTGGTCAGCAGCACCCATAGGCCTTATAGACAAGAGCTTGCAGGTTGCCTCTGCCTGCCTACTTGAGCTGGTGATGTGTTACTAGTGAAGGGAAAGCTGTGATGTTCCCATGTGCTGCAGAAAAAGTGTTGTCTTCCAGGGAGAAAATGACAAGACAGCTCCAACTGTGATTGCCCAGTGGGAAATTAGAAGATAAGATGGTAGAGTGAACTAAGCATCTACAAAAGTGAAGGGGCACCTGGAAGAAGGGGTAGCAGAGGAGAGACAATGGAGATGTGTCATTAACATCTGTGAAATGGCAGTGGTTGACAGGCAGCATCTATGGCCTGTGAGAAGAATGGGAAGAAAACAATGGAAAATTTTATATTTGTATAAGTGTCCACATAAAACTCAGCTCAACAAAACTGTGACTTCACCCAGGATGTCTGCAGGGGCAGTGTGAGATTGTGTGTCTTCACCAGCACTGTAACAGCCATTAGGGAGGACAGCAATGGTTTTTAGTTTTTATTCTTGTCTTTGGGCGTTTCTGTGGTACTGAGGTTTTCTATGGTAAAGGGAGACAGATTTGGTAAAAAAATTACGTGATTCAAACACTTAACCAACTAATAAATGTTATTAGCCTTAGCTATTTATTTTTTGGAAGTTAACCTGTTACAGTTAACTTTCTCTCCCCTTTTCAGCCTTCCCAATAATTTATTCTGTGAATCAGAATTTTTTGGATTGCGGTAGTGGAACTGAGCTTCACCTAAAGGATCTTTGTTCCAGTTACAAGCAAGGCAAATATGAAAGTGGAATTGCTGTCATGCAGTGCAGTTTCCACACCATTTATGCAGTTCCTGTAAGTCTGTGTAATTACAGATGAACTTTTGAGATGAACACCACATATTCCTTCCTTGCTCACGTGAAAATCTTTCAGGCTTGTTGAAGGTTATTTTAATAATGTCATATTGACATGTTAAGAAATATCTGTAATTTCTAAGAAACACAATTATTTACATCTATCATAAAGCTTATTTTTAAAGAAGAACTTTTCTTCAAAGGGAAGATGGGCTGCCTTGTTATTAATATTGCAGGGTCCTTGTTTTTCCATCTTGGTGAGCAAAAAATATCACCATACAGGGAATAGTCTTATGTACAGAAATATGAAATCCAGAACTGATATATGTGCATGACTGAAAAAAAAGAAGCTGGGTTTATAAAATTCTCTGACTTCATATTTGTCCACTCATAGGATTAAGGAGATTTAAAATAGATTAACAGATTCACATAAGGACAATTGTTTTAGCCTCTATCAAAACAGTATCATTGATATCCTCTTTAAAATGTTTTATGCTGCCAGAAGCAGAATGAAGAAACCTTTGTCTAAAATCATACTAAGTCACCTGTGCTAACACTGTGCAACACACTTGGAAGGGCAGCTGCTGGAGATGATGGGACCCCGTGTATTCCAGCTTCTGTGAAATTCCAGGTACATTTCTCCAATGATGAACAACAAGAATAGATCCCCTTGACAAGCTGTTTTATGTGGATAGCAATTAGGAATGGAAATTACCGTACTTGTTAATCTGAGTAACATTTAAATTGGTCCATCGCTGATGTTCCTCCTGGTACTGCAATTCCCTTTCATGTAGTCAGAAGTATGTATCCCATCATCATCTTTTCAGGGAGATGATCACAATCCCTCAGCTTGGGTATGTCCTTCCTTCAGATGGAGCCCTTGAGAGATTTTCATCTACATTTCAATGCTTCCTTTCCCCCTGCAGCTGTAAGCATCTTGAACCACATGTTCCTAGCATCTTCCTTGCTTTTTAGTATTTCCAAGAAGTCATCCTGGTGGGATATCGAGGAACTGGATGTGGTGCCAGGGGTGTTGCAAGCTCCCCAATAAGGAGACGGACTGCATTTTACAAGAGAACAGTTGTGCAAGGATTGGCAGGACAGATCGCTGAACCTGCAGAACAAGTTTCAGCCATAAATGCTCTGAACACCGTAAAAGTCGGTGGCTTTTCTTTTTTTCTTTTTGAAAGCTGAAATATATTTGGGAAGTACTTGTTCAAACTATAGACCCAGTCAAATATTAACAAGTGGAAACTGAGCGGGGAGAAAGAAAGATACTTTGAAGGGCTCAAGCATGTGTGGGTTCTTGCTGTATTTGCCTAACTATAATCACTGGGGCCACACTTGCGACAGGCTGAAATGTTGCTGTGAATAGAAAGTATACCATAAGGGTTCTCAAATATGAGAGTGGGGCTGGAACAAAGAGCAGGCACCAGACAGACTTCCCCTGTTAACGACTGCTGGCCTGTCACCCTGGTGCCAACAGTCTCAGAAATCCCGTCGGGAGCGGGCGGCATTATCTCGCCTGATGTGACGGGACTGCTTTGAAACCCTGCTCACAGCCTCGCCGTGTTCCTCGCTACCGCCTCGTCCCGGGGGAATGAGCTTTATCTCTCCGCTTTTAAGAGTGTTTGCTTTAAAGATGATTTACCACACTTGACAATTACCGAATTTCCTAAATTCAGCCCGAGGTATTGTTGTTGTTATGTATCTCGCGCCGTGCAGAGCAGTGCCTCGGCTGCAGCACGCAGGAGGTCACCATCTCTCAGTGTGCAGCAGGTCGCTCTCAACACATGCTGAAGGTCCTCCAAGCCTGTTTCCCCCTGCAGTCCCGTGGCTTGGGATGTCAGTGGAGACATGAAAAACCTTCTGGCTGAAGGGCAGAAGAAAACAAAGCTGTAACCCAGTCTTGCAGGAACATCAGCACACCACTGAGTGAGGACTCCTCTCACCGGTATAGCAGGGACAAACACACAGCTGAAAATGCTCCAGAGTTTCCAACCTTTTAAAAAACTTCTTCTTTTTTATTTTACTTTTTAAACCGTATTTTGATCCTGTGAATCAATGGGGTAGCATTTCCAAAACAATACATACAGATTAGTAATGAGTGTGATCCATTTGGGGCTAAGGTGATTTTCTTTAGAAATGTTGTTGCTGACTCAAGTGCTACAGGAATGCTCTTCCTTCACTCAACTGTGAGGCAATACAAGGAGTTATTGTTTCATTTATATTTTGTTGGGAAAACTACCCAAACCTTTATATTAGAATATTTGACTACAGTGTTAACAACATTTCCCTGGACTGCTGCTGAATATACTTTTATTATTTGTTTTCCATATGTTGGTTCTTTTAATCTGTTCTTATTAAAGTCTTCCATGTTTCAGTAATATTGTCATTGTGTTTCTTTTGAAGAAGGCAAGTGTGTGTACTGAAAGATTAGATTATCCTGTTAAAAAGAAAAAAAGAGAGAGAAAAGGGAGAAATGTCTTCAAAATGAAGTACATCAAAAGTAAAAGTAGGTGACAAATGTTAATATTTGCAAAGTGCTTCTGCTTTGATCCTGCATTACTATTTTTTAAAGAACTTGACAAATGTGTCCTGTGGTTTGGCTCAGAGCTCTTTGCCTAGTGCTTTACTTGACCCACAATCCATTTGATCTTCCACTTGTTTTTCCTTCTGTCCAGGAGGCCTCTGGACTTGATAAAGGCTAGTTCTTATCTTCCACTTGCTGCTGTTCAGAGAAATAATTTTTAATTTTTGGTTGGATTAGGCTATTGTGTCTCTTTGCTTAGGAAGTTTCTAAAGAGATATTCACTTGGCTGTTATTTGGGATGGTTACCTTCCCATTTCCATGCCAGTAACAGCTATATCAGATCAGAATCTGGTTTGGCCGATTGACTCTGGCACCACATGTGAGGAAGACATGGATGCTGTAGTGCCTGACTTGGATGGCAGGCTGCCACTTCCTTTCTACAGTACAATTTTCAGGCATGCTGCATCCAGTACCTGAGCTTACAAGTATTTAATACACCAGACACTTTCAGGGGCTCTGGACTGGCCACAGCTGAGTAAAATGCACATACTTCTACAGCCCCCAAACACCCATCTCAGTCTACCTGCTGTGACCCCAAACGCAGTATTGTCTGCAGCGTGTCTGAACTGCTTCCACTATGCTGCTTGCACAATCCCAGTATTGCTCAGCTCAGTAAGAGCCATCCTACTGCCAACAGCCTGAGTGATCTGGAAGATACTTCTACAAGTATGAAAGTTGGCCGTAAAAGCTGACATGTGATTTACAGCCTGTTTTATAGCATCAGCTCCCTGATTCCCCCTTGAGAGCCCCTCCTCCCAAGAAACCATAAGCCACAAACCACAACTGAGGGAAGCATGGAGTTTTGAGCTGCCATTTCAGCTAGGCAGGCCAGAAGGTGCAGCATCTTCCTGCCATCCTCCCTGCAGACTACTCCACCAGCTCCAGACACAGGAGCACCTCTCCATGTCTCTTCGTCAGGAGCTTTCTCCTGTCTTTAAAGCAGTGGAGAATAAACCACAAATTGGAGCAGATGATGCCTGCTTATGTGCCAGTTTGAGAAGCATGCCCTTACAACCGAGTATGGCCCCATGGTGGTGTTGCCCCAGGGCCTTGGGTGCTGACAGGGAGGTTCATGTTATTTATGCTGCTCCCAGGTTTCAGGACAGAGTACATCTCTCAGGGCTCCCATGTGCTGTGAATTTGTTTTCTGGAGACGTGTTTAGGACATCATTTGCATTGCAGATGTGTGGCTCTTCTGCTTCTGTCCCTAGAGAAAGCTATTGACAGAGTGAGATCGATTCCGCTGCCATTGTAAGAGACATGTATGTTTTGAATAAGTATAAATGTGAGGGAGGAAGGGAAGCTTGCTTTTGGGAGCAGCAGTAACAATTCCTTGCTTAATTGGAGTGGTTGGGCAGGATGTTATAACTGTTGAAACACCTTTGCAGGTACATTTCTTGTCTTTAAATGGGAGTATGACACCTGCCAGCTCTCCATCTGTTTCCCTCTCCTGCAGAATGCATGCCATCAAGTGAGTGAAGAAGAGAAGGTATGCAGCAGAGCAGATCAAGGTTCAGATTTTCACAGGTACAATTGTCTGTCAATTAAAAAAAAAAAAAACCCAAACAAAGAGCATAAAAAATTCTGAGAATGAGGAAAACTGCGATGATGGCACTCAGAGATTCAGAAAGAGCCTCGCTAGGTAAACACTTCAACATCATAGCGGCCTCCTTTGTGTTTGTCTATCCCTTTCCATTCACTCATTTTTCATGCAGACTTACTTCCTTTTGCACTTAGAATTATGTGACTCCTTCACCTGTCAACTTTGTATCTTCTAATAATTTACCCATAATAAGGCATTTTGCCTTTCTTTAAAAAAAAAAAAAAAGAAAAACAACAAAAAAATTCACCCAAAAAACAGGACCAGGATTTTGCACCTTTTTTATTTCAGGGAATATCTGCAGGCAGATCAGCTATTACTTTCCAAAACTGTTTTCACAGGCATTTCCTAAAGACAGACTATCAGATAAAATGCTGACTTTAGCATTGATCCTCTGCCTGGGGTATTATTTTATTGCTCTGTTTTTGCAGTTCCTCTCTCTGGGTTTTGCTGAAAGCACTTTTGCCAGTGCATGAAAACTTTTGGTGCCACTGTCAAAGAAGCTGTGCATATCTCTGCTGGATAGATGCCTGAAATTGCTTTATGAGTTATAGCTGAACTAAGTTAAACCACTAATCACAATTAAGGAACGAATTTGATGGGTTTTTTGGTTTTGTTTGTTTATTTTTTTGTTTATTAAAGACAGTCTTTGCAAGGATTCCTCTGTTTGGAGGATGTCTCTGTTTGACAAAGGCTGCTGTAATGTCTCTTATTCTACCTTTCAGTCTGCAGGAATCCAAGTGGAGAGTAGAAATAGTTAATGCTTGGCGCTGTGCTGGGGTCCTCTCCACTGGCTTACCAGCCTCAGAATGTCAGAAATATTGTCACTCTACCTCTGAGCAGGTCCAGTCAATCTTTAACTATTCGGTTGCTTCTGAGGCTGGAAGTCTGCAGCTTTTCCACAGTGGTTATCAGCAACCGAATGCAAGAAGATGTGCAAAATTACCCCTTAAGTACAGTGCTGCCTTGCGGAGAGTAAAACACCCAGCAAAATGACCCAAACCATGCAAAATGGAGGATGTAGAATAGTATATTGGTATATTAAATGTTTTAATAAAAATAGAGTTTCTCAATTCCCCGGTAGCCTTCTCTTATACTTTCTCCATACACTGTTATCTTGATACACAAATTTCCTTGCATTTCCTGAGGAGAAGACCAGGCATAATCCTTGTGCCAGGTCACTGGTTCAGTCAGCAATAATTGCTTGATTTGCATGAAGATAGAATACATCATTGCTGCAGGGAGTGGCGTACATGAGGTTGAGACTCCCAAAAGGCAGCCTCTCTGGGGAGTTCCTCTTTTTCTTGGACAAATAACCTGCTACATTGTGTCTCTGAAGTACAAGCGAATGGAAAATGCACCATGTAGAAAATGAGAAATCTTGAATAATGTCTAAGCATCTGGATCCCAAGCAAGGGAATTCATTCAACTTGCTTGAAATTTAGATGTTTCATTTCAGCTAACTGCCTTAATTGGTTGATGGCCATAGTGATTTAATAGCAAGGAGTGATTTAACCTAGTTTAGTCTGGACACTTACATGAGGCAGAAAAGGACAGTGAGGAATGCAGTGAGAGAAGGAGTATCAGGCATCTCTCTGAAGATCACCCTCTGAAGTACTCTGCATGCCTGCACTACTGCTCCTATTTAGCACTGGCATTTGCTACCTCCTCCACAACCAAACTGGCACCCCAACACTTCAAATTCTATTGCAGTCCTGATTTCCTAGTTCTGGCTATGACATTGCTTGTGTAAGTAAGTTCTGTAAGTGCATGTGCCAGTTGACCCCCTCCATGGAGAAGGACTCCATGGTTGGTGTGTGAGAAGAATTCCTGTGCCTCCGTGTGGTTATTTTTCTCCTCTGGGTCTCCTATTTCAGCCCAAGCATGGCCCTGCATGGTGGGGAGGTTCCCATGCCTCAGACAGAGCCTAATCCAGGGGGGCAATGCCAGCTGTGGCCATCCTAGAGGAGCCCTGAGGCTGTGTTCATGTTCACTGGCTCTTCTAGATGCTGTGCAAGACGGGGAAAGTCTGTCTTTTGCTTCTGTACTTGCAGAAGGGTGAGGTGCTTTTTGCCTTGGTGCGAGCAGAGCCAGGAAGCCTCTGGGGAAGACAGAATAGAAAGAAGAAACACACCAGTTTGTAGAATGGAAACTTTTATAAGTTGAAGTGGTTCAGTGTTGTTGTAACGCCTGTCAAGGGTAGGAAGCAATACCTTGACCCTTCCCTATTGCTGCTCAGTCAGGTGCTGATACAGTGATGGATGTTACACTGGGATAAGGGGGAGGCAGGAGGAGGGGCTTATTCTTTCCAGAGAAATATGTCAGGAAAAAGGTGCAGATTTAGCAGGTCTGGAAATGCTGGGCAAGAGCAGGAAAGGATAAGCATGTCAGAAATCATGTTAATAGGAGGCAAATCAGTACAGCTTAAAAATAAGCAAGAAAGCAGAGTTAATCTAAAAGCCCAGATTTGAACCAAGCTTTCTTTTTTTATTTTTTTTCTGAACTTGAAGTTTGCATGTGCATAGATCTCTTACATGATCTATTTTCCATTTTAAGGAAGGAGACCACTGCTGGATCTGACCAGAATTGGCTTTGGCTTGCAAGGTGTAGAGCTAGGAAATATTCAGGCAAGATGTGTTGTCTTCCTCAAGATGGGAAGTACTGGAAATCGCATGAGAATTTGTGATTTTTAGTTCCATTTAGTTCCATTTTGGAGACACAAGACATTTTATCTTGATCCAGTAAGCCAAGTAGCTGTGTCTGACTTTCACATGTGTGAGTAGCTGCTTTGTTTTTGTGCAACTAATGCAGAGGCTCAGCATTACAGCAAGTGTTACATGGGTAGAGAGATACCCCACAAAATCCTTCCTTCGTGAGATTCTGTTAGGTATCCAGGTGATTGCGAGACTTCCAGAGTGAGGTGAATTCCAACATCTTCTGAAGTTTGTTCTCAAATCAAGCTGCCTGGGTTCAACCTTTTGCCCAATAAGATGTCACTAATATAAGTTATAAGCAAATAAAACTAATAATTTTAGTTTAATACCAGCCTCTCATGTATAGCTTCATGTTATTGCCTTCATACAATGAATTGGTAACCAGCAGGGCTATCTGAACCTTGTGCATTATTTGAGGTATCTGCATATTAGCATTAATCACAGACTGATCAAGATAAATCTTAAAAGGGATGGGGAAAGACATGTTCTTCTGCCTCTCCCTTCTGATATTAGAGGTCACCTTTCTGCTTGATGTCAAAGACAGGAGGCTTTTTTTGCGCTGTTCTCCCCTGCAGATGACTGACATAGGCAGTGTCCATCATCAGCACAGCCCCTTTTTATGCCCTTGCCCTTCCTGAAATTTGCCAAAATGGTGGCATGCAGGGTGGGAAGTCTGCTGTTGTTCTCACAAAGTGGAGTATTAGTATGCTGGGTTCCTCTGTGCCCTGGCATTCCACTTTGCTCCCTCATCTTCCATTTGCTGTCTCTTGTTGCACTTGGAGCCAAGCAGCTCAAATCACCTTCATTTCCCCAATCTGAGTTACATCACTTTCCTCTTCCAGCTGACTGCCTTCTCAGAAATGAAAATCAGTTCTGCCAAAGAGCAAGTGGTGGAGGCTGTAAGTGAAGGTCCTGGGCAATCTGTAGCTTTTATTCAAGGCTCCTGTAATCCTCTCAGGAAAATGGCCATCATAGCATTTATTTTGGTTGTGTGGCCACAGCCAAATCCCAGTTTGCCACAGATCTTTCTGCTTTGAGCATGAGAGCTCTGGGAGTGTGATATTCTTCCTTGCTCAACTCTCCTGTGCTCTGAAAAAACAACAACCTAACATTTCAAGTAAAAACTGAGGACTTTTTTTTTTTCAGAATAAATGGCCTTCCATGAAATATGTCTGAAAATTTCCAGGAGGCCCTCGATTTTAACTCATCACACCCTATAGACCCAGAGCTTTTCTACTGAGAGCAACTATGGAGATTTTCTGTCTGCTTCTCTCTTGCTTTCCCCCACATCCTTCATTTTCCCTCTTGTATTATTACCTTAAACAATGCTTTTTTGGAAACCATACCCTTTCAAGAAGTGCTTTGTTAAAAAGCAAAACAAAAATACAAACCCAATAGCAAATAACAAACTTCCCCAAAATTCCCACAGAAACAAACAAGACGGCTTTGAAATAGTAAAGCGCTGGCACACAGTGGGTGCCACTGAACCCAGATGTTACAGCCGTGGCAAACCACAGTTGCCCTCCAGTTGCCCTGCTGACTTGTTTTTCAGCTTCCATTTGTTGCTTTTCCATTTATTCCCAAGGTTTCCAAGCTCAAGGACCAACATCTACAGAGCCCCACTAACTGGCAGTGAAAGACCTAAGTGTGTACAGGAATAATGTTCCCTCTGCTTCTTCCCTCCCTCCATGTCTTGGCATCTAAAAGGGCTCCTGAGGGACGTGGCTGCAATGAGAAAGATGCATTAGACCCTGTGTGCCCATAAGTGTGTGGACAAAGGGAAGCTCAGAAAGGGCCCGCTGAGCTGGAGCAACTGGCATGTACAAGGATGACGGAATTTTTTTCCACAATCCAGGAGCTGCTGTTCCGCCTCCCTCAACCCTCATGACCTTTCTGAGAAGAAAAAGAGTAGGTGCCCCACCTGCACAGTGCCACATGCCCTTAGCTAACCTTCAAACCTTTTTGCTGGCAGAGGACAGCTGAGCTCTCCCATTCCAGGCAGGATCCTGGAACTCCGTCTCTCTCTGCACCTTAACTACCAGATAATTATCTTGTGGTGGGTGCATCAAAATAACCATGCCATGAAAATGTGTCCTCTTTGCACAGCTCAGAGTTCATGAAGGACAGACAGATGAGGGGCAAGGGGAAAAAAACCCTCATGTAGTCCTTTCTCATTTCCTTTTAAAATTGTTCATGACTCCTAATGTTACAGCCTCACCAAGTATTTGGAGACTGTGTTTATAATCTAATCTTTGGAAGGACCTTAGGACTACTGGATTTATTATATCATTGCTTCTAGAGGAATTTCTGTATTTTAAGCTATCCTCTGGGCCCAGGGCTGTATAAAGGGTTCACACACTTTCATTGTGTTCTGGTTAGTATGAATATGTATTAATTTTTTTTAATGTCCTGCCACATCTGTGGTGTTGATATCCCAGGACCAATTTATCCTGCCAGATACTCCTGGGTAAAGCAGCTTGTGTGAGTATCTTGCAGCACATGAAATTTGTGTGGAGGGAATTGTATGTGACCTTCTTTGCATTGTCCTACCAATGACCCCTTCTGTAATCAGGCAGAAATCATGCTCCTGAAGAGTGGGAGGTATGACTGCTTCCATGCTGGTCTGTTCCTGGGCCCCTGCTGCACAGACATTGCCAACAGTAACAAATTGCTCTGAGTTATGTGCAGTGGTTTAGTGATGAGGACTAGTTATTTATTAGAGAGGGAGATGAGACACCAGCAAAGGGCAAAAGAGTGAATAAAAGAAAAATTCCCAATCAAATGAAATGAAGCTGCCTCATCAGGCAGGCTTCTTGCAAAACTGCTTTCTCTTCTGGATTGCACCTTGTGTTATCTAATGCAGGGATCACATGCAGAATTTTGAAAGTAAACCCCTTAAAATAAAGGAATGTTCCCAAAGGCTGTCAATAAAGGTGACAGAGTTGGACTAAACTACAGTTCCAGAGGTGGCAAATCAGCAATTTATTGTTTTGTTAGTCACAGTTTCCTAAGCACAAAACTGGCTGTGATACTAATTGCCTTGCTCAGAGGCACCTTTTGTAGATATATGATAAAGATAAGGGACCTCCTCCTGTGCACTTGGAAAGAGAAGGCAGCTCCAGAAGGGTAAGGGCCCTGTTTGGTAAAAGCCAGACCTATGGAGGTCACTGAAGAAGCATTCATTGCCAAGAAAGTCCTGTGTTTGGAAAAGAAACTTTTATGTTTAACACCAGGGGTCTGTAATGTGGACATTCAAAAAATTGTAGAAGAGCTCTTTATGGTGATTCTTTGATAGCGATATTGATGTGCAGAAGTGATGCCATTAGACTACTAGTCTGCAAACATAATTAAGTTTCACCCTCATTGACTGAATTCAGTTTGCCCAGAAGAGGTTTCTTGCTCTTTTTCTTCCCTTCAGTTACTTAATGGTCACCTATATTAATATTCAGTACATTTTCCTGATGCAGAGTTCTGAAGGGCTGGAGGTGGTCTGGAGAAGACACTGTCAGCTCCTGGTAAAAAAAAGGACTTCACAGTCAGAATGAGATGGGACAGCAACGTGACCCAGACCTGGAAAGATCTGGAACAGAAGAATTGGTGGGAAGAGGTGTTGATGCAAACTCCAGCGTAAAAAACAGGCTATGCTGAGTAAGTGCCTCTCACTTCCTGGGCCTCTGACTCGTCACCAGAGAGATTTGTGCTTGCCTGATGCACCAGACAAGTTAAATGTGTTTTTTAGCAACTGTGGCATGTGTCCCTGGGAACAGAGACCCAAGGAACTGGTGCTTTTTGCTAAAGTTGTCCCTCCAAAATCCCGCAGCACATTGGCGAAGTGACTTCCCCCAGGCTTTTTCCATGAAGAGAGAGAACTAAAGTAGACAGTTACATTTACAAATAGATGTTGATCTGTGAATTCTCCTGGGAAAAAAATAAATCTGACTTTAATGGTGGCTGCAAACTGGATTCAGGTCTACCTAACCACTGTGGGAATTGTGTCTTCAGGATAAGGGTTTGAAATAAAAAAGGAGATTGGCTTGGTTCAGGTTGAATCAGCTCCTTCCCAACAAAAACACTGTGACAAGACCCTGGAATCAGTGAGCCTTTCAATTATGAGCTCTGGAGGGGCTGAGGGCTGTGCCCGAAGGGATTCGCTGCTGAGACTGCAAAGCCATACGTTGCTCACCTGTTGGCCACCTGTATGCAAGGCAGGGGCTGTGCATGCCTTCCATTGGGACAGCTACTAGCACACCTCTTATTTGTGAAATTGTTCATTCTGTAAAAATAGAAATACATTTTTAAGAATTTGCTTTTTTAATTATGGCATTCTTAAATACTGGATTATCTTTCTTTTCCTCTTTCTCTTTTCTTTCTTTTTTTCCCCATTATTTTATTTTTTTTTTGCTAAGTAGTGTAACAAGTAGACCCTTACAATTTCCCTCCTTTTGTCTCTCCCTAATGTTTCAACATTTCCTCAGCTTTGGAGACTTACTGACCAGTTAAAGCAAAAATAGGTGGATCATTGAAATGTTTCACTCACCGGAAAAGAAATGTCTGGGGAGGAGGGCAGAAAACTTTTCCAAGTGATTTACAACAGCTCCCAAAATCAGATGAAAATAAAATTTTATGAGACCCAAAACCTAAAAATAATATTGAAAGTCCAGCTTTCCCCTGAGACAGTACTTCTGTTATTTGGCCACTGAGAGCAGCAATGCTTAAGATTCTTCTCACCACCTTGCAAGCATGTAGTGAAAATTTATGGAAAGCTACAGCCTTTCCAGTCCAACATAATGGACTTTAATGCTTTTTTTATAGACATCAGTAACAATGTGTCTAGATCCACCCAAAACCCTAAAGCCAAATCAGCTTTGAGATGGAAAGGAGGAATTTCATTTTTCCTCACTTTCACTGCTGGGACAGACAGCCTTCCTCCCTTATGAGGTAATTTAATTTTCACATTATCCTTTATGGGATATCCTTTATTTACCTAATGTTTTCCTGTCAAGTCTTTTCAGACTATGAATCTTGTATATTTTATATACACAAAGGTGACTTTTCCTTCCTTTAATGACTGTGGCTTATCAGTGCAGGCAACCGATACTGGACTCATAAATATGTCACTCTTGGGTTTGCGGCAGCCCCTTCTCCGCCGTGAGACTGTTCCTTGCTGCTTGCTCCTCCCTTCAGCTCACTGCATATCCATGGTCTGCTTGTCCCCTTGGTGCTGCTGGACTTGCCATTGGCTGGTATAAATAAATCACTGATTCAAGCTATAGGTGAAAATCATTGTGAAAGGAGCACCCAGAGGAATGCAATACAAGGTCAGTGGAGCCAGCGCCTTCCGACTCCAATTAAATATTTCCTGTAAGTTGGTGCCAATTGTGCATCTTGTAAGAACATTTGAAAGCAGGAGCTTGAACTCTGCGGGACCCTCTCGCCTCAAAACCTGTTTCCTGTTTAACAAGATTTAACAAGTACAACCAAACACGCATCATTAGCAACAAAAGTCATTGTAAACGGCTCCAATGTGCAAAGGTGCTGGGTTTCCTCTTGGCCCCGAGTGCCGACCGACCCCATCGGGCAGGCACAGCGTGGCTGCCGTGCCCTGGTGCCACAGGACTGGCGTAGGCTCAGCCCTTTTGCTGAGAGAGGTGGAAGGAAAGAGGGAAAAGGCAGCCTTTTCAAAAGGGGTCAAAGCTTGTTGGGTGAAAGCTTCAAGACTTGGAATTGCTGTCCCAGGAGTTTTCTACAGAGGGTGGAATAACCTCCACTCTGTGCTGTATGCCTCTTCAGCTTAAAACACAGCCTTGCTGCTGCATGATGCCTTGAACATATCACTGTAGTCAAAGATCCCACTGTGATACCTGGAACAGGCTGTAGCCCAGGCT
Organism: Pomatostomus ruficeps; assembly: GCA_013400735.1. Classification (NCBI taxonomy): domain Eukaryota; kingdom Metazoa; phylum Chordata; class Aves; order Passeriformes; family Timaliidae; genus Pomatostomus; species Pomatostomus ruficeps. The sequence goes on along the minus strand of VYZT01005460.1, from coordinate 62,577 downwards.
GAGCTCCCTCTCCAGGCAAAAAAAAATCCCCAAAGCAGAGATCAGCAAAAGACGGTTTTTGATTGTGCAATCAAATATGGGGAGAGTGGTCATGAGAGCCCCAAAGTTTAGGGAGTCCTTCAGGTTGAAAATGTGAAGGGGACACTTGTAGCACTTGGTCAGGCCGGCTAGGCCGAGGAGCCCAAAGGAGAGCCAAATAAAAGACCACACCGAAACAGCAGACGGAGAGGGCAGAAAGAGAGAGAGGGCAGAACCCTCTGCCTTTATTTATATGTTTTTACAAATCACCATGGATTGGAGGTAGAAATCACCACCTCTTAATTCCATTGGTCAAAGCATCAATCTATCTTATTTCTCCACCCAGTATACTGGAATGATAAACACACAGACAATTTAGGAAAACATAGATAGTTGTTAGGAAACCATGGCCATGTTTACAGAAGAAGTATGAGAAAGTATTACAGAAAGAAAAAACACTGAGAAACTGCAAAACTCAGGGCAACAGACACTGAAAACCTGGTTACTGTGGCCAGGCACTGAGAACTCAGTACTGCTTCCCAGAGGGCTGTACAGTGGTAGGAGAGATCTACAGATGTATGTGTGTGTATATATACATACATACATATATATCCACCGTTCTTTTATGTAAGATACACATGAATGCAAAAAATGTGCGTGCTTAAATGTCTACATACATTTAAATGTTCTAAATTTCTCTGCACTATGCATATAACTCATACTAGAAACTGTTGTAGCACACTCTTTGCATCTCTCTCCCATGTTCCAAAAGCCTGGGACTTGGGATGAATCCTCTGGTGCTCCTGAGATAACAACAATAACAATAACGGGACCAACAATCCCATCAGTTTACTGAAAACTGTAGTGTCATCCTACACCAGAAAATACATGTCTGAGCAAAGTTTCCAAGTGCACAGCCCGTGACTTGCCTCTGTTCTGCAATCAGCTACTCTTTCCACCTGTACCATCCCTACAGGTGCCAACAACCAGGGCAAGGTCTGCCAGCAAAGGGAGGACATGGGTGGAAATGAACTGAAGAAATGAAGTAAAGTGGAGCCTAATGTGATGCAGAGAGCTCTGTTCCCAATGTTGTGCACACATTGATAATGACTTTTGAGCCATGGATGTTAAAGTAGAATCATTTTCTTTTAAGGAGGGCATGAACTTGATGTATAAGATACATTAAAAACAATTTTCTCATTGTTAGGGAGGAGGAAAAGCTTGGGAATTTGATATAGGCTGTTTGGCTATGTGCTAAGTAGGCCATCCTTTATTTTAAATCCATCATTATGGGATATAATTCAAGTTCAGAGAGTACAGCACTTTGCTGAGAGAAGTCTCCTAGGTCTTTTCCTAGACTCCCTGGGCCATGCTTAGACAGGAGCCAAATCTTCCCTCTCTGCCTGATGCAATACATGGTGTCATAACAGTGAGTCGATGCTTCAAAGGAAGGTCTGCACAAGGTCCTCACCACCCAAAGCAGGAATGTGAGGGTGTCCCTGCCTTGTGGCTGGGGAGTGGACCACCCATTGGGTCCTCTGGGTTGGTCTTCTTTCCTCTGCAAGCAGCCCATGACTCTTCACCGCCATGGCTGGAGGCAATTCCCACACACCATGTCCCAAGATCAGCCTCTCTTGTGCCTGTATGATGAGGCATCTTGCTTCATTGTCCTAAACTGACTCCAAAATAATTATTGGTGTGAAAACAAGATATTGTATGATGCTCTGCTGACTACAGCAAGGCCATCCATTCCCACTGTCTTATCATGGCACAGGGGCAGCAGTGCAGTGCTCTGGGATCTTGGGATCTGGCACAGTAAGTGAGAGTTTTGGGCACTTCACCAGGGCAGGTGCATGCAGGAGAAAGGTGAGACTCCTGCTTGTGAAATCTACGGTTTAGCCATGCAGCTTGGAAGAGATCTCACAATGTGCCAATGGGCAAAACAGTGTCTCAAGGTGAGACTGCACTTCATTCTTGAAGGAGCTCTGATTCACAGTATAATAGATGTGCTTTGGGTACCATTAACCCAGACAGCTCCTGTAAGCTGAAGCTGAGGTGGCTCACTTGGTGTTAGATGCTGAACATAGGCTCTGAAGGAAGGAACTCCCAGCCTGAGAACCCTGATACCTCACTAGGTAATGTACAGACACTATAAAGATGTAAAGAAAGCTGCAACATATCTCCCTTGTACAGATGGGAAACAGAGGCATGCTGTGATCCTGTTCTCCAAGACTGTGACTTGGATTTATACAAGGTCTCTGGAGCACAGCTGGGCATTAAAATCAGAAACTGTGTCTTAAGTCTGTGCTCAGGAGGAGGAGGAGGGGTTGAGTTGACTGGCAAACATTTCCAGACAGACGGTGGAGCGGATTAGTACAAAAGAGGATGCAGATCTCGGCTGCTCAGCTGCCAGCAGAAAGGAGGGGGAGAATGGTTAGGCAGCTGGTGGAGAAACAGGTGCAGAGAAGGTTTCATGATAGCTGTGCTGTCATCCTGCTTTGAACCCTCAGCTCCTCAGTAAATCTTCCCTCTCGGAACTCTCTCATCAATGTTTCATTTCCTCATGTTCCTAAAATGGTTCTTGATAAGCAACTTGTTGTGCTGGTAAAGCCCTTTTGGTTACTTTCCTAAAAATCTATTTTCATGTTTTCTCACTGGGCTTCAGCTGCTTGCATTCCCATTTGGAAAAAAAAATATTGGTGAAATAAAAGTACAGCCAAGGCTTAACACAACAAGAAGGTGAAATGTTTATGTTTCGTAGCACAGCAGGACCTTGTCTGTCAACTTAAATTCCAAGCGCTGGCATAAAATTATAGTGGTAGAACTTGCACTTAACCAGAGGGACAGAGGGAAGAAAATAAGAAAATACATTTTTTTAGCTTGTAAAATAGCTGCAGGAAATACAAACTTTTCACTTTCAGTGGTTTCTTGTGGGCATCTTGTCTTCACACTACAGTTAGAGATGGAATAAAGGAGAGGTGGTCAAGCTGCCATGTTCAAGGCCCAAGGGGAGCCCTTGTGCAAGGCAAATGCTCTTTCTGTGCTCAGCCCAGAGACACACTGGGGTTGTGATGGCACAGGGCTCCTGGGCAATCCCAGGTCCCGGGGGAAGAAAACTGGCAGAGTAGATTGGGTCTAACATGGCTAAATGACATTGTTACCCAGTCCACATCCAAATCATCCCCATCTCATAGGAAAGTAGCGAGGAATACCAGTTATCTCCCAAAAATGAGCTTTTGCCAGAACTCCTCCCTCAGCATTCTGATGCCCACGGTGTTGTGTTGTCCCACGGCTCTCATCTGGAAAAGTTCTTGACACATATGAAATCTTGCCTGGAGGAAAGTTGGCCATCCTGCTTTGTAGGGCAGGAGTTTTCAGAGACTCATAATAATGTGGGAACCCAGGACTATTACAGGAATGGGGGAGCTGGAGGGAATAAAAGGATTCTGGGTGGGGAAGCACTTGGTTGTATGTGGTCTTTTCAGGTCAACTAACTACTATTCCTTGGGGCAAGTGCAGAAGTCTCTGCATAAAAAAACTACAGTAAGAGAATGAGAGGTGATTTTATTGGCATGGCACCACAAAAAAAAGGTAAAGGGTTTGATCTGGAGTGATTGGGATGCATTATCGTAGAAGAGTGGATCGTCTGATGAGAGTATCCAGGGAAAGAGTCAGTTCTCTTCATTTGAGCTCAGACAGAAGTTTTGCAACTTCTGAGGGTCAGGAAAACCGGTATAAAAACTGTTGGTTTTTCTTCTGGATGATTCTTGCCTGATTTTGGGTGTCTAAAAACAAATGAAATATCTAATGCCAAATCTGTATCTGTCATTAGAGAATTTGTTTTCACATGATGTGCCAGGATTGTTTCATAGGTTAAGAAAGACAGAGTGAAAATTGTGCTTAAAGTGACCTGCTCACAACAATCCTGCTTTTAATTCCTCAGCAATGTGGAAAAAAACTGGACACCAGATGCAGGTAAGGGCTGTCTGGAGCCCTCAGAACAACTTATCCAGCCTGTCCTCTGATCCTAGTAGCTCTTTTTTTTTCCTGGAAACCTATTGGCATCCCAGATGAGCTATTCTGGTGTTCCAACATGCCCAGGTTTGCTATTTTTTTTTCAGGGCTCCTTTTCCTTGGACACAGCTGCTAGCACGAAGTTGCCACTTCCCCAAAGGACCAACCTTTCTAGTCCTGATTCCCTAACCATTCCAGAGGCCTGCACCCTTTTTTTTCAGGTGACAGGCAAGGGAAATATGTGTGCACACATGCAGAAGGCCTGGAGCAGTGCAGTGTCTCCAGAAAGAATGAGGGGAGACTGTGCCTGACTGTGTGGGTCTTACAGCTCACTGAGGAAAGGGAGGCTGTGCCCAGACCTCTGCTCCTACTGTAGGAGGACTCAGGTCTTTTCTGAATGGAGATGTGGAAAGAAGTTCACAAGTTTTAACAATATTCCTAAATAAATAGGTCATCACAGTGTATCTACCCCACTAGCAAACAGCATATTTCTGTTTGATTTTCATGTATTTCTTCCCACTCAAGTCTGACACAAACAAAAACTACTGCCCCCAGCTTTGCCCAGAGGTGACCTCTGGGCAATACAGCCTCAGAAGTACTCAAACTGCACACACCCTAAACACAGACACACATTTTTCTAAAGTCAAGAAGTCTTTTGTGTGGGTTTGCAGCAACTTACAGGCATTTGGGAGGGAATCAATCAGGAACCAAGACAGTAATTCCTCTCCCGTACATCAGATGTTAACAAAACAGCTCAGTACCCTGCTTCACCCACTGTGCTCAGACAATTGCCCTGTAAGCAAAAGCCTTGCTTCCCTGGGATCCAGGAGATCCACCATCCCATAGATTGAACTAGAAAATCACATTCATTTGGCCTGACTACAAACTCTGGATCAAATCACTGTCTCATGGGGGCTAATGGTAGCTTCTCATTGTTTCTCAGGGTTTCTCTTTGAGTCTCAAAGCAGCACAAGAAGGCTGCATCCCAAAATGCATGTAGGATTGATATTTATATTATCTTAGAATTTAAACATTTCAATATGGAATATTTTAGCATCGATCCTGTATAATTTTCCAATTTACTGAAGATGGGTTCCCTAGTGATGCGAGGGGCTCCTCTCTGGTGCCTGAATACCATCAAGAATGTTTGTTCCCACTAGTCTTGACGTTAATAATTGCAGTAAATTGATTTTAAATAGGGAATCAGGAAGGCCTGCAGAAAAGAATTACTTTTTTGTGTATATTCCACATATTAAACACGCAGCATGAAGAAAATTGAGAGTCATCAAAGCACAATTTCCAAACAGACTTGCATCATTAAAAAGACATTTGGCTTCGTAGTTCAAGGTTAAGTTTGTTCCCAGAAGATGAGGTAATTTAGTAAAATAATAAAGCTCCCATTAAACAAACCCTGTAATAGAACTGAGCCTTAGCGGCTGCAAAGGAAGGAAACTGTAACTTCTGTCAAAGCACAGGGATGAGATTAGCATTAATAAAGCATTCCTCACAAAGCAGAATGATAGTAGATGGGGGAAGGCACATCCAAATAGCTCTCATTTCCACAGCATTTCCTCTCAGATATGGGCTTTTTAATTAGCCATCGGAAAGAAAACTGAAAGTGTACTTTCTCCTTCTCAGTTTCTCCCTGACTATTAATCTCTGTGCTGAAAACAGTGCCACCAGTCCATCTTATTGTTATTAGCTAGTGGAGACGTAAAAGAGCTACATTCATAGTCCTTATCGCAGCCCAGAGGTATTTCCTTTGTGTTATGAGGAGTATTTTGATTAGTTTTGACTGTGTCTGCAGGGAAGACACAGTTTATATTTTCCACAGCTAGAATAATTTCTAGAAGTATAAAGATTCATTCCAGCACTCACCAGTATTTATTGGTGGGGTTTAATTATTGAAAGAGTTTCATTGTTGTGCCACAGTCATTCCTTTTTTAACTCCTCTTGGCTTCATGACTAAGTTTGATGCAAAACATTGATAGTGGTTTGTTCCTGGAGTAGGCTGCTGCTTTTTAATGAATCATTTGTGTGAGGAATGCAACTTTTCTCCCCTGTGACTGCACTGTCCACTGGCAGACGTGGATGATCACACATTTGAAGAGCGACAGAGGTATTCTGTTGGGAAGGATCTCAGAGGGATACCAAATCCTTTTTTCCCTATGTCTTGACTTCTCTTAGTGTTTAACCTCCTTTTAAGAGCACAGGTGATGGCAATTCTCCAGTCTTCTCTGGTGGATTCTGTACCTTCCACCTGTCAATGGAGACAAAATATTCCTTTTCTCTTTGCAGCAGCCTAGTTTGTGTATTTGAAATCCGTTACCTGAAGACTCACTTGCTTTTCCCTTCATTTCATGAAATACTCAATATCATTCCAGACAATGCTGCAGGTGGGACCTGGGGCCACACAGCAGTTTGAGGTGGTTGCCTCTGACAGATGCTCTCCGTCCTGCTTGTGTTCCATACTCCCCCAGAGCCAGGGCAGTAGCAGGGGAAGCACACACAGCTCTGTGCTGGGCAGGAGCCCACCCCATTTCCCACACACAGCCCAGGCCACAGGCACAGGCAGACGAGCAGTCATGGCACTTCTGCTTTCCAGTAGGAAAAGCTCCCTGATAAGTCTGGTTGTGGCAATTCCAGATGACGCAGGTCTGTGGTTTCCTGTGGCTTCTTACCACATGGAGGGGAAAGGAAAGAGTAATATTCTCCTTCCCCTCTGCAGAAAGATTTGGTGGCTGGTCTGACAGCCCCCAGGTAAGAGCCACGACAGCACTCAAAAGAAGATTTGCAGCAAACACTGCTGCTCACTTGTTTCTAAAGTCTCTTCAAAGGGAGACAAAAGGACAAATTACAGTGCTTCCCAGGTGCACAGGTTTTGCTTAGGGAACTGATGTAACCCACTTTTGGGTATAACAGGAGTAACACATGCTTACGCTTTCCTTATTGAGGTTGCTAATTTTGCATTACTAAATCAGCTGAGGAAGCCAGATTTTTAAAAATCAAGTGCTGGCAAGGTTCCTGCTGACTCAAGGAAACTCAGGACTACATTCTACTTTGGTTTATCTTTTGTTTCACTCACAAACCTGAAGTGAGCAGAAGGTTTAGGAGTGCTGATTGGGGATCATTAAAAGTCCCTAAATAATTTAATGATGACCTCAATTGTTTTGTATGTGGCAATGAAAAAAAACAAACCCAAAAAGCCACACCACGGTAACAATGGCAAATGGCCCCCCTGATTCATGGATTCCTGTCATTTCTGATATTTCCTACTCTGGCAGACTAGGAATATGGCTCCAGATGAAGGATCGGGGTACACTTCGCTGTGAATTTGTTTTCTGACACTGTTGTTAAGCTGTCCAAGTGCTTTTACTCTCTTCAGTTGCTATTCCCCTAAACCAGGCAGGTCAGAGTTTTGCCTACTGAAGTGACATGGGCTTATGCATAGCAGACCCAGTTTCACTCTCCTAGCTCAGCCATTGCAACATCTCACAAGTGGTAGCAGTTACACAGGACGATCAGAGAGGAAACACTCTGCATGTCGGGGCTGTGGTGACAACTGTCAGCACCCAGGGCTGACACTGGCACCCAGGAACTCAGACACTGGGTGCCTGAGCCATCCTACTTCTCTTTGTCTCCCTATATCTCCAGTCTCAATATGGCATGAAAGAAAATGTTCCTCATGTAGAGGCACTTAGATACAGTGAGCTAACTCTGTATTTATGGAAGGTGTGGAGCAGATTCCTTCCACTGTTACAGCATGTGCCCCAGAAGTCTTTGTCTACTGCAGAAATCTCCCTGCACCCTACAATCAAGGGAACAATTAAAAAAGTATCTAAAAAATGTGGCAATAGTGCATAATCCACAGTGCTCGAAACCAAAACAAGGTCTTCAGGGAGCAAAACAATCTTCCCACTCTGGAAAAATTCTTGATCCCCAGTTTCCCAAAATGTCATGGCAAAACATAATTATCATGGCTCTTCCTATCTCTAGCATGTGTCATTGAAATGGCCTGAACGACGTTGTTATTTGTAGCGTGTAGCCCATGCAAAGCCTCTATCAATGAAACCACTTAATTGCTTTCTTTGGGCTATTAAGCATTTGGCTTTTCTGTAGTAGTTTTCATTGTCAAAGCAATAATCTCGTGAATCAATGTCATAAGGGAGGCTTCTCCTTCCTGTCAGCCATAATCCTAATCCACTCACTTCTGAGTCTGCTTGCTCCTGCAGATGGGAGGACACCTTCTGGCTTTGTTGGTACCTTCAGGAATTCATCAGAATTGATTGTATTCAAATGAGAGTAGTGAGGTAAGGCCCGTAAGAGAAACTGCAGGATCGAGGTAAGGGTAGGTAAACCTTCTTATGCTGTTCATTAATATAAAATCATTTATTGAATAACTGTTTGGGAAGTATTGCTACTGCTTGACTTCAAGCAGAATTTTGCCTGTTGCACCATTCATAAATTCAAGCCTTGTCAGAGGCTACCCCAGGCTTGAGCCATTCTGCCACAAAACCTGACTGAGGAGCCCCATTCACAAGTGTGGGGCTCCAACCATCCCTCTTACTTAGTGTAAAGCAGGTGCTTTAAACTCTGTGAATGTAAAAAGTGTGTTCCTGAATGAGAGCTGGCATGAACAAGCTCCCTTGAAATCCTGACAGTTAGTTGTTAAACTTATTCCATTATTATATTCTCTGTCCAACAAAGCACTGCAAAAATTCAGGCACTTGCTTCAATTCAAGCTGGAGGCATTTAGATTCCAAGGTATTTAACATGCTGGGGATAATGACCAGCCTTTTTTGGGGAGGTTTCTGTAAGTGCCTGCTTCTGGCAGGTCTTGGAGATGGGATGTGATGTGAGGGAGGTCTTCAAGGGTGCAGTGCAGCACTTACCTTCCTACTGCAGATTTTTCAGGTCTCGCTTTACTCTTCATGTTCTATTCTCTTTCTCTTTTTACCTTCTTTCCTTCTGGGTCCTCTCCTCCTCACCAGGCACTGTAGCTGTGTAGCACCTCCCACAATCCATAAGAAGCACAGAATGTTGGGTTGTAAGATATCTAGCTAAGGGTGTTCACTTCAGGTGGGCAGTCAAGCTGAAGCACAGCTTTTTGGAGGAGATGTGCTGCTTTGGTTTATACTGAATTTTATGACAGCTCATGAAGTCTGCTCCATCATGGCTGCTTTCCCATGACCAGGCAGCTCCAGAAAGCCAAAGGGAGTGGTAGTTTTACTTGTGAAGGTACCAAAGCAGCCTTCATCTCTTGCTCTGTCAGTTTGCTGCCTTTGCCAGCTACCAGAGCTTATTCTGCTGCATACCTATTTAAAAAAAAAAAGTCCAGGATTTATTTTTTTATGGGGTTGACCCAATCTGTCAGTCCAAGAACCAACTTTACAAGAGGTGCGTGATGCACACCCACCTCAGTGGTGGTGGAACAGAGCCCAGCAAAGCTCTGCAGGGTGCAGATGAAACATTCCCTGGCTCAGGGTGAGACAAAAAGGTGATAAACAGCAGCACCTGGGGAATATTCCCCTTCCCACCTACCGCCACCACCTTCTCTCTTTCTCGAAAACACAAACAAGCCAACCCAATTTGCATTTTCATAGCTGGGAGTGATTGCTAAATTAATGAGCACTGCTATTTATATCTAAATAATCACAGTCCTAAACAACTGCTTGGAGGCATCAGTATGGAAGGTAAGATTCTGGGCTATGATTTGACAGGATTCAGGTAGCACTTGACATCAGAAGGAGGAAAATAAAAAGAAAAAAAAAAAGAAAAAATGCTTTTCCATATTTCAGACAATCTGAGGGAAACTGGAAGAAGAAAGTTATGTGAGCAGTGTATACAGACTTGGCTTGCTTACCAGACTGTGCTGGCCTTAACATTATTCAGAGGAAATACCTTTGCTAAGCAGCTTCCTTTAACCATCTTAGTTGCCACAACCCTGCCTGGGACTTCAACATTAAGCTGTGCTGCCCTGATGCACAGGGTACTCAGCATTGTTCCCAGAGTGTGTGAAGAGTCCTTGCAAGCCAGTTCTGTCCTCACTGCCTTTGGCTGAGTTTCTGCAAAGTGAATCTCTTGGCTTAGTGCAGAGCTTGTGAGGCCACTTAAATCTCTCTGACCCCTTAATGAAGTTTTTTAAAGGGCTTCATAAATCTTCATCACTAAGAGTTGCTTAAAGCCCTGCAAGGTTTCTCTGGTGGCATTAACCACTAAAACAAGTAGACAGACTCAGGTCTATTTATCGCATTCTTCTTCATTATTTCATGGGTTTTTCTTCTTTATCGTCTTTTACATAAGCTGCAGCTGGGAAAGGGAGTTTGGGAGTTGGGAGCTCTGAGTCAACACTGCCTGTCTGGCACTTTGTAGCCATCCACTATGACTACATCTGATCAGTCCTCTTCTTGGGAATGTTTTCTGTGCAGGCATTAACTGCATATTTGTCATTTATCCTTCCTTATTTAAATCACTGTATTGTTCCTCATTAGGGAAAGAACCTCATTTTTGCCTTTCCTGTGAAAACATACCTCAGGTCACAACCTGACAGCTCCAAAATGGATTAGTTACCTGCCTGCCCTTTTATTTTCTTTTCTTTTCTTGGAATTTTGGCTGACTTTGGTAATGGCTTTTTATGAGTAACATGAGTATTCTCTGAAATAACTTCCAGCTCGATAGATATACAAAGATTACTAGGGAAGTATGATGGGTTTTTTAACCCTTTTACATACCATATATTGTGCTCTCCACAGTAAGTGCGTAGATTCTATGTACTCTGTACAGGTTGTTTGATTCTTCACCTCTGCAAAGTGAGGACAGAAGAGTTAGGAATGAGGTTCACATACAAACAGAAAAATACTCCAGTGCAGGTAAAGTCATTGAAACCAGTGAGAGCCTTTGAAGAAACGGTTTCAAGGCTAATCTGCAGACAATTAAGGACTAAGGCTTTACTGAGCTTTTGAAGAATTAGAGATCCTTGTGGTCCAGCCAAGCTTGGGCTGCCCCATTCCATCACCAAATCATACTTTTTTGAGCTAGATGATTTTCAAGGTTGTCTTTTCAGTTGGCATTTTGTTTATGCCATCAAGATACAGTAGAGTGCCATGGAAGTGCTACTTTAGAGCCATTGTGATGTTATTTTATTTTATTTTGTTTTCAATTTATTTCCATTACAAGAATGTCTCAGGGAGGACTGAAACAGTGGGCATGGAACAGAAGGGAAGCAATATGCTCATGAAGGCCAACAAGATCTTATTGAAGGGCTTGACACTGAAGTATTAAATCTGCCAGAAGTGCCAGTTATGATTAAGCAAATCATCTCGGTTCCTATTCTAAGTCAAGACTGGAAGAGAAAAAAATGTCTGGTGAACATGGTAGAGGCTCAAAACTCAGCTTGTGATGAGTGAAGTGAGTTACTTGAGGCATTAAAGGAGAGCTCCAAACTCAGTTGAATTGGTATTTCTTCCCTTGAGGTCAGTGGTTTCTAGATGATGTCATACTGTGATGCTTTCACACATGAGCCAGTCAGGTAATTGTTTTTAATATAGGCAACTGTAGGATAGGTTATGTGATGCAGCATTTTGTTCTCTAGAACTCATTGGCTGATAGTGTGCTAGGGACACTCTTTTACCCTAACAGGGATAAGATTAGATATTATCTGACTTCCTGGCTGCTTAAAGGCTATGCAAGTTCACCCAAGTGCTTACTTACATAGCTGTTAACAAAAATTCAAATTAGCTCGGAGATTTCAAAACCTCAAAAGACCAAAATCACAGGCAGGGGACAGAAGTTGTTAAAGGGCTGCCATAGCCTGTGGTCCATAAAATGTCAGGAAGCTGGAGAGGTAAGAAAGACGTTTTCAGCAAGTGACTCACGGTCTGTGCTTTAAGAAGAGATGGAAGAGTCCTAAATCGTAGCCAAAATGACCCGGCAGGAGTTCTTACTCAGTCCTGGGTCACATGCACATCTTGATCCTTTGCTTTCAAGCCAAACAAAAGGCTGTGAGGAGAGACCTGGGAGGGTGGGTGGGTAGGTGGCCGCTGTCCTACGGCCAAGGCACTGCCACTGCCTTGCTCCTAACTGTGGTCGTTCAAGCCTACCACTGCCTGAAAACAGCCATCTAAATGTCTTTAAGGATATCAGCCTCAGGATTCAGCTGAGGCTTCCCTAACACTGTGTGCTTGGTGATAGGGCTCACGTGACTGTAAATCTCTAACGCAAATGAACCAGGCTGGGGTAGAAAAGCAATGCTGAGCCAGCACTCCTGTGCTAGGAACTCGGAGCAGAGATGCTCCGTGGCTATGAAAACACTCAGGAAAGGCAAAATTTAAGTTCACACCGTGAACCATCACAGTATAGTCTCATGGTACGCTGCCTTTGCCAGCTAAGCTGCTGCAGCCAGCTCCTGCCCCAGATGCTTGTTCCCACCTCTGGCCTGCAGTTTGTCACCTCCTCAGCTGTGCCAAAACAACTGCGTGTGGAGCAGTGCTTAAATCAGCACGCTGAAGTGATGGAAGTTATAAATAAACCCTTTGTGGGAGGAGCAGAGGAAGAGGTGTTTTTAATTGTAATCACTTCAATGGTCTTTCTTCCAGTGTGGTCCCACAAGGAATTTCATTAATATAACTGGGATAAGACAGTGGATTGCTGTGCTGGCACTGGAGTGACTCCTCCAGGCAGAAGAGGCCCTCCTGACAGAGGGACAGGATTTCTGAAGCCCGGATTGCACCAAGGCCAATGGGCTGCAGAACTGTACCTTCCAATATGAAGAATTATTACTTCCCTACCAGGGTTAAAGCAAGACTTGGGTGTCCCAGGCTCTCCATTAGCTATTCTGCCTCCTAGATCCTCATAGCATTCGTTTAAAAAAATATTGTAGGCAAGCAGCATTACCATTAATAAAAACAAATAAAGAAACACTGAGGTTTTTTCCTGTTTTATAAACAAATACTCCTTAAAATAATTTTGAATACCAGCCTCCTCCACAATTTACCATGGTATGGTTAGATGTCACCCATTAAAATCTATTCAAATACAAAATGCACAGTAAATTGAGAATAAAAAACGTCAGAAGAGATGCAAAAAAAGGTTTTATTTAATAAAGTTTCTTACATGATCAAGAAAGGAAATATTTTTATGTTCCTTAAAAAGCATTAAAAGTTCAAGGAAAAACATCTGAAAAGAGTTCAGACAGTTGCAGTGCAGCTACAACTTGAAAATTCACAGAATAATTCAGCACCTTACTTTTGTTTTGGCTTTGGTCATTTCTGTGCTTAGATGAGCTTCTCTGAGAGTGAGTGATGTGCAAGGCCTTGGTCATGTCTTGTGTTCAGGCACCTCAGTGATTTGTTTCTGTTCAAATACAAAACACATTCACTTGCATTCAAGTGTTCCTGATGCATTTCTCCAGACGCTTTGCACAAGTGAAACATGGGCAGATTTCAAACTGCTGTCATTTTTTGAAATGTATTATTTATTACACTATTTTTGTGTGTTATTAACATTATTAAAAGTTTTTCTGTGATACTGACTGAGTTTCAAAGCACTTCTCAGGAAAATGGGGCAGTAGTTTAATTTCCATCACACAGGAAAACGAAGTAATATCCTGAGTCCCACAACAAGGCATCCTTCTTTTGGGGTTCATGATCTATGTACCGGATCATACCAGTCCCTGGATGCTTGGGTGTACAGGCAGGATTTGAATTTAATTCCTAGATTCTGAGTAAGTTTAGTATGTCCTTCAATTCTCTTCTAATAAATAGAACCAAGGGCATAGTGAGTCAGTTTTGTAATTAGATTATATAATTGTCTCATGAACTCTGTACAAATTACCTCTTCTCTGTATTGTTTTTGCAGTGTATTGTTTTTCTTGAATAATATGGCACATATCCAGTATATATTGCAGTCAATAAAGTACCCCAGTTTATAGTTTGATGGCCCACAAATGAATAACTGACTTTAACAAAAATAATTAAGTCATTGCCCTTTTTACCATCAGTACTCTTCATTTAGACCACCAAATTTATTTTTAATTATTAACATGTTTGCTTAAAAGCATCTTTTTACATTTCTTTATTACTGAGGTAACCATGGATGAACTATTTTGCTCAGGTTTCAACAAATTTGTGATTCTAAGGTTGACATTAGAGTGTAATGATGTAAAGGAAATTCCATTTTATTGCGTTTTAATTAAACAGGTCAACTTGAGCAGGCCTTTCTCCTGCAAAATTCCCATCAGGGTTTAGTCCTTCATCACTAGATTTTATTTACTTCTTGAGCTTTGCACAGCAGGTTTCTACCTTCCAAACAGAGAGCTGATAAAATAATGTAACCCATTGAACAGCATATTTTTGACCTTCAGACTAATATGGGGTAGTATCACAGTGCTGCATACTGTAAAGGATATGCACTAGTATTCCTCTTACTGAAGTGTAATTCCCGGTGTGCTGGATTCTACTTTTATGCAAAGCATTGGATTGGTTCAAGACAGTCCATAAGCCATCCAGAGCCTCTGAAACCCCATGGAGTTGTTTTCTATAGCTCTGTTCTTGCTGTGAGGATATGGACTCAAACTATCACTTCTTCCATGTGCTGGGGAAGAGTACCTTTGGGAAGCCTGTTTCCTCCTGGGCCCTGCTGCCATCCCAGGATGTGGGGACTGAGGTGTGCACCCCATCTTCCAGGCAGCAAGGAGGTGGGTGGATCCTTCTCTCCTTGCACTGCACCTGGGCAATGGCACTCCCCTTGCTCCGCAGCTCTGTCCTGCTGCACTGACTTGCTGAACCCAAACTTGAATTTTTTCTTTTCTCTTGAAAACACTCACGGAGCTCTGAATGGGTTTGTCTCCCCACTCCCCATCCACTTAGCATTTCCCCCCAGTTCTACCCTCAATCACGACAAAATGCCCAACATATTCCAGTTTTACTGTAATAATGCTGGCTGCATCCAAAAGGCCCAGATGACATGAAGAATTCAGCTTAAATACTCACATTTAGCATTCAGCCAAGCTCTTCCAGGTTTGTTCCTGCTCATTTGGTCCAACGCTACTAAATTCAGAGGGTCTCCTTTTCCATCTGAGAAGTTTGCTTTCCAATTCTCTCCATAGGCTCAGCCTAGTCAGGTCTGTGTTCCACAAGTCCAAATGCTGAGCTATAGTTAACTTATTTCAGTACAGAATGTTTTTTGTCTTCTGGTAGCTATGGCTCACAACCATTAGTTTCTCCTCTCTACACTTATTAGAGGAAGCACTTGTGAAAGATATGTCACCTTCTAGACCTCAGAGGTACATGTAGTTCCAAGCAGGCACAAGGAAAATACATTTTTTCCACTTCTTGCAAGCAGAAATGAAGTAAAGTTGTTTGGAAAACTCCTGCTAAAGGAAATGTCATTCAACAATTCTGTTGAAGCTATCAAAAACAAAACCAAATAGTATGAAAACTTAGCACAAGTCACAGAGACAGTTTGTGATTTGAGTGACTATTCTCCTAGGCGGAAGGAACTAAAATAAGAGTGTAGCATAAACTCTGGTTTCAGGCTGAATTACACGCCTCTACAATCCCATCAGTGATATATCTTGGAGCATATTCATGCAAGCCCCTACCTCTAAAAAAAAAAGGTTTAAAACCTTCAATCCAGAGCACAGACAGCCGTTTCAGCCAGTTCAGGGGTTGTTGCTTTCTCTGTGCCCTGCTGACCAAGGAGAAAACAAGAGGTTTTCTTTAGTTTCTGGTGGCTGAGTGAGGTGCTGAGGTTTTGGCTTCTGGTCCAGGTGTTACAGACCTTTCCTACTACTCCAGATGTGAGCCTGTTACCAAACTGAAAGAGAGAGAAAAATGCAAAACACTTTGTCTGCCCTCTCAAGATGAACATTGTTGCATATTTGATTCCAAACTGATTTTCTTTAAAGGGATAAATACTTCAAACACAGCACAAAAATCTTCATTTTGGATAAAATGAAATGTCTTTATTGATAAGAGCTTTTTTGGAGGGGAAGAGTTTGGCTTAGTGTAGAAGGTGAAACCCTTTGACTTAAGTAGTGGTACGTGAAGCTGTGTCCCTACAGCGCAGCTGGTGGTCTGCGGGGAGTGGCACTGCACAGCCTGTCACCTATGGGACATGTGGGGAAAAGCTGAAAATAGCCCGGGAAAAGCCCTCCAGCCAGCTAAGCACTGCTGAGTTTTCATGTCCCAACACTCCCAGGCTCTGACAGTCCCACCTCTGCTGGATTTATCTGTGATGCCATGAGATGCCACTGATGTCAGTGCTCATGGTTGTCCTTTCTGCTGCGGTCACTGGCCCCCAGAAGAAAGGGCAATGTAAGTTTATAAGGGTGTGCTGGCCATGGAGCTGGATCTGCCATCTTTAGTGTCCAACGGCATGGCCTCTGCATCATAAAGAGGTGCTGCTAAACCTTACAGAGCCTGACACAAAACACAGAGAGCACCTGCATTACCTTTACTGTTAAGTTCATTACAGGAGCTATGGTAGTTGCTGAGTTAGTGCTGATTAGGTTTGTTTGGGACCAAGAGTTTCCAAGCTGTGACAGCAGAAAACTCTGCATTAGCTGATCAGATATTCATCTGGAGTTTGTATAAGAATCTGCTTAAAGTCAGTTTAGTTAAGCTGAAACCGTGACTTGAAGGGCCGAGAAGCAATTCTTCTTGGTAACCTCAGAAGTGATCCGCTAGCAAGGTTCATTTCTTCAAGAGGTATTTCTGTGGAGTTCTGTGGCACTGACTCTTCATGCTTAAGTCATCATGAACGAGGACAAATTTGAGCTAAATGAGCAGCCTTAGACCTCTTTAGGATCTGGATAAATGAGCAAAGTCACAGAAGCAGGGCTTCTTTGTAAGCTTTGTTTCACACACCCTGTCAGAAAAAACAACCTACAGTAACGTTACAATGAAAATGCACTGCTGCAAATCAAATATCCCATGTAAATTTATACAAAAACTGTGTTGTTGTGGGGTTTTTAAATTATTATTTCAGAGGTGAATATTAAAGTTGTGTGCTGCTAATCCTATGTTTGATTGTCATTGGCAAATGCTAAATGCACCATCCTGGTTATTGATGGATGTTACCAGCAACTCTCTGAAGTTATCCTGTAACACTCTTGCATGATATTATCTTCAGAGTTTATTGATAGTGCATAGGTCTTTTTTTTTTTTTTACCCTTGGAAATAGTAGTCACTCTATGCATCACGTTGATTTACTCTCAGGATTGGTTACTTCAGGAAAAGGCTGCTAACTCTATCTGTATTAAGAATACAAGAAATAAAAAACTTGAACCTCAGTAACATTAGGATTACTCCTATCTCCTTTGTTACTGTGTTCCGCCTTTAATACTAAAACTATTTTGTCCATCAAGAAAGATAAATCAAGAAATTATTACAATGTATGTATGTAAAAAATGTAAGAAATTACAGCAAGAAAAACCTCATGTATACTGGACTATGCTACTTCTTGCTCATCTAAATGGAATTAAAAGAAAGTCGTTTGACTCCTTGAAGTTCAATCATCTGTGACCTCTTAAAAGCAATAATAGCAGGGGAACAATACATTATAGCCACCTGGTTTTGGGACGATCGACTTTTTAATTGTTCTTTTTATTGTTTGCAAATACTGGTGTCCTTTACTATTGAATTCTAAACTCAACGCGAGCAGCAATAAAGGATGCAAAAACCCAACCTTTTCCTAAAGTAATCGAAAAGTGCGGGTTATTTGCATGCCGTCTTTGGTCATGAAGGCTTAGGAGAAATGGATAAGCGCTGGCAGTGATTACATGAACGAAATAGAAATTAAGGTATTCCCAGGGCGAACATATATAGTTATACTTTTAACTGCAAATAGAGGGCTGTGTCCGTGAAGCCATTAGCACCGAGGGTAAGAAAAGCAAAAGGGAAGGAAGGCGTTGCCTCTCCGGAGGTGAATTAGCAGCGTCGCATATCTTCGGGCCGGTGGGGATGGGACCCGCCCGATCGGGACCTGCCTCCCCGGCTCCCTCCGACACCTCCATCTATCAAAAGGAGGGAAAAGCCGGCGTCCGCGAGGATGACAGGTAAAGCCAAGGGCGGTACACGCGTTTTGCCTGTCCGTGGGGCCCCACACGTCTCGTTGGAAACCTCTCAGCATCTCGTCGGTCTCTATCCTACCTCCCGTGCCATGCTTGCTCATATCTTCCTGAGACAGGAGACTTTCTCTCACTTTTGATAGCAGCGAGGAGCAAGGCTATTAATAGCCTACCTAATTACCCCGAGCTGCTAACTCTGAAATCTCTCATTCTGTGATGTGGTTGTTTTGATTTGATTTTTCAATCCAGTAGGGCTTGCATTTACAGAACTGGTCAGACTCGCTCTGGAAGATATTATTTTAACGTTTTAAAATCTACTTTCATTCCAAGTACGAACAAAGTCCCCAGATTTTGACGTTTCACATGAAAGCAGCAAGTGAAAACATTATTAGTTCGGATGGAGGGAAGCGATTTGCTTAGCTAAGATTGCGAAGTCGTTGTTTGCGTTTTGTTATTATTACTATTATTCTGCACGTGTTCTCAGACATTTCGGTCAGGCAGGTAAATGGCTAGGAAAGCGGTTTCAAAAGGGAAGGCGAGAGGCTGCCACGATGCCAAGAGAAACGGAGCGGCCCCGCCGGAGCTCAGCGTGGACACGCACGAAACGGAGCTACTCCCGAAAAATGCTTCCAAGAGAACGTATTCATTTTGACCTGTGAAAACATTTCACTGGAAGACTGTGACCTGTTCTGAAAGTTTATTTTATTTCCTGGGCAGAGAAGTAAGAATACAACTATGTGGGGGGTTTCCCGGCAGGTTTCGATGAAACGATATTTCCTTCACGGTGTGCGGCAGTGGCGACAACCGTCCCGGGAAATAGTCGATGATGATTTTGGGTTTGGTTTTTTTGGGGTTTTTTGGGGTTTGTTGGTTGGGTTTTTTTTTTGGGGTTTTTTTTTTTTTGGTGTTTTGTTTAGCTTAGTTTTCGTTGGAGTTCTTTTGGGAGGGGTGGGTTTAAGGGAGGAAGAATTAACCCTCTGCAGCCTGTGCTGAGGGCATGGGGGCGGAGGCAGGATAGCTAATTGAGCTAATTGCAGATCGGATTTGATATTGCCTAACATCCGTGGCAGGGAACGGGAGGAGGATGAGGAGAAGCCCGACTCTGAAGCCCTAGAGGACAAGTGCGGCTCCGCCGTGCCCTACGTCCCGCCGTTCCCAGCCCTCTCCCACAACGACCTCTCTCAGCAAGAAACTTTCTTCAGGGTTTTCCTGCCAGATCCAGCAGAAGAGAGCCTTGAAAGCCTTCCCCAGCACCCTGAGAGGAGCCGACAGTGATCGCCACGGCTCCGGCCCGGGAGACGTGGCTGCGGGAGGGGCTCTGGGCTCCCACCGCGGCCCCGGGCGGCGGCGGCTCCCACCCCCACCGCCTCCCTGTTCCCCTCGACGAGGCGGCGGGAACCAGGGTGGGCGCCTTTCCTCCTGGCCTTGTTGTCTCGAAACGAGTTCTTTCAGTAGGTGTGAAAGCCGATTCGCACACAGAGTCGAGGTACTTGATTTATCTACAGTTGTGCGCAGAAAGGGGTACTGCAATTAAAAATAATACACAATATTCGTCACCGCAAGAAATAAGTGAAACACAGCCCCAGTGCTTTGTAGCAAGGACATTGAGGTGCCCGCTGATAAAAGGGTCAGAATTAGGCCATTTTAGTCACCGATTCTCAAAACCTCTAAAACGGACGAGGGGCAATAAAAGTAATCCTTAACTCATTTTCCAAGTCCCTGTGTATGTGCTGGAAAGAGAAAAAACATGTATGTTCCTGTTGGACAGAAGCAGCCAAATCGTGATTTTTAGGGTGCTGCGTGGGTGCCGACTGATTACCAGTCACGCCGAGCACAGGACAGCATCGCCTTAGTCCTGCGCGCCCCACCGGGGCTCAGCGTGAGGGTACCACGGAGCGCCGGCTCCGGGAGTCAGGTTACGCGGCAACAGGAGCCTCCTCCGCGAGTTTTGTTGATTTAAATTTTTTTTTTTTGAAGGCTGAAATCATTAACCAGCTGGACCTCAGATACTGGAGGGAGGGCAAATAAAAAGAAGCTGCAGATCATTATTTAAAAAGAAAAAAAAAAAAAAAAAGAAGAAGACCGCAACAAAAAACCCCCAACGACACAGAAACCACCCACTTAGGTATATATTGCATAAATGTCCGTGCGGGCGCTCTGTTGCCCGATGCTTTTTTGAGCGTCAAGTGTTGAAAGGCACCGTGGAAATCACCCAAAAGCACGCGGCAGCAGGTCACCAGTGACAGGGACGCCGCTCTCTGCAGCGGGGAATAGCCTCCTGGCCCGCTCCCCGCCGCCGGGCACGGCTTCAGCCTGCGGAAGAGCCGAGCGGCCGGGCGGGAGCGGGCAAGGTTCCCCGAGCCAGGTCAGGGTGTCCTGTTCCGCGGGGCCCGGAGCCTGCTATCTGTGACCAGCGAGGACGGCTGGAGCTGGCGCCCGGCCTCTGAGCACCCGATAGCCCTTCGTTAGGAGTTTTGGGGAAAGAAAAAATAATCCCTCCTCATCCTCGGGAATTTGGGGGGTCCCTCCTCGCCATGGGACACATCTGGTCTATCGCAAAGGCCACCTTCACCGTGCTCGCCGCTGCCCTTGCTGTGGTGTGTACAGGACTTTGCTGCTTTGGGGTCAGTTTGGCTAACCACTACCCTTAGCTCCCCGGGCTGTCCCGCCCGGCCCGAGAGGGACGTGATGGGTGATGTCAAAGGCTCCTATCCCTCTGAAATCCATCTCCTCCCCGCCGAATGCGGAATGCGCCGCCGGCCTCGCCCGCCGTTCGTGCGGCGGGGACTTGAGCCGCGGGCGGCCGGCAGCGGGAAGCGCGGAGCCGGCCCGCCGGCAGCTCCCCCCGGGCTGGGCGCTCCCGAGAGTTGCCGGTGCCCCGATCGATATGTCCGCTTCAATGTCACAGCCGCTGGAGAATGGAAACAGTCCGTATCGTGGGGTGGCCTTGATAAAAGTATATTTTAAGTAGTGCGGATAAGGGAAGGGGAGAAGAGAGGGGGAGAGGTGCCGGCAAGTCGCCCACAATAACCGCTGCGCTTATCAGCCCGGCCTAAACTCCCCAGCAGTTTCTAAAGTACATTAAGTTACATAAACACGTCTCGGAAAAGAATACACACCAAACTGACCACTCGTACCGCCTCGCACCCGAACCCGCCGGGCCCCCGCGGCCGCAGCGCCCCGAAAGCTTTGGGGCCCGGCCCGGCGGGCGGTGCTCGCTGCTCCCGGGGCCGGCCGGGCCGGGCGGCGGCGGGGATGAGGCCGGACCGAGCCTTGCCCTCCTCCCTAGTGCACCCCTGGTAAGAGATCACGGTTGCAGAGCCCCGAGAGTGGGGGAAGGAGCAACAGCTCTGCACTTGCACACGGCTTCCCCCAACCCTTTTTTGGGAGATTGAAGTGCCCGCGAGGGAATTTGCCTTAATTGGATACGAAACTTTTTTTTTCCCTTTCTTCCCTCTTTGGCCACAACGACCAGGAGCGATGGTCACCTCGTTGGCACCTCCTCCCCGGCGGTGTCTTCCCGCAACCGAGCATCCCCTGCCCTCAAAAATGCACATGCATCCCCGGGTACCTAACCCAGGCATGGTGTAGCAGATACCTGAGAGCCTCCCGGAGCCCTGGGGTGAAAGTTACGTCAGCAGAGCGGGATTTGGGAAAGGAGTGACGTAATGAAGGGTTAGGAGTCTGTGATTTGAGCGGTTCGAGAGCAAACCCGAAACAAAAAGGAGAAGAGAGGAAAGGGGTGACTGGGAAAGGTTTCCTACGCCGGTCGCAGTTTAAGACGGGTTTTCTTATCGTGTTTATCGGAGGAAATAAAATGAAGCTTGTAGCCCGGCTATAACGTAAACAGGCTAATCGGCAGCGAAAAAAACCAAGGCGCCTGCAGTGTAAAACAAGGGGCACTTTGGAGCCAGGGAAAGAGGCGCCTGCCAGGCCAACGCGGCTGTTCTTCCCAGCCATCCTCATCTTTCGGGCAGGCACTCTCCGGGCCCGGGCAGGTCCCCACCGCCCACCCTGGGCTTATATGAGCATCGGCAAACCCCTCCCAGCGGGCAAAGCCCATCGCTTGAAAAAAAAACCCCTCACGGTATTTCTCGCTTTATATCCACCTCTACACGTGTTTGAAATATCCTCGAGTTTAACTCGAGAAGGGGCATCCAAAAGACTGAAAAGAAACGCGGGGTTTAAAGCTCGGCGCTTTTCAGCACAGAAATTTGCAGTGGCAGCACCCAAGCTGGGGAGAAACGGCGTAGGCATCGACTCCCGCGGTTTCCACTGCTTTTGTCTCACATTTGCTGGTAAAAATCACGGGAAAAATGTTTTACGTTTCAAGCTAGGATCGGAAGACGAGCCGGACAGAAAACGAATTACTACCCTCGCTTGCAAAAGCTAATTTTCCATTTAATACTGCACTCATTAAAATACACCTAAAAGTAAAAAGGAAAAAAAATCTCTTCATCCCGGTAGTATGATCGACATAATTTAACGATGTTATTTAGAGACAACTGACAAGAAGGAAACATCACCTTTAATTATACAATTTAATAAAGAAACGGTTTCTCGGGAAAGTGATTGTTTTCCGATCAAACTCCTGCCGCTCTATACTACAAAAATTAACGCTCACAATAAACTTCCAAGTCACAATCAAGTTCACCCACGCCGCCAGAGCGGATCGCTACAGCCAGTGTTTTACCGTACCCCCAGCACTGCAAATTCTTCACCTCCCGTTCACCTTG
Source organism: Pomatostomus ruficeps (assembly GCA_013400735.1). Lineage (NCBI taxonomy): Eukaryota > Metazoa > Chordata > Aves > Passeriformes > Timaliidae > Pomatostomus > Pomatostomus ruficeps. Next base: position 39,741 of record VYZT01005460.1, on the reverse strand, counting down.
CCTGGAAAGACCGAAAGAAAAGCCGTGCCTACCCCAGGAGCGACAGCACCGCGCATCAGCAGATTTGGGCTCGGTTTCTGTCGGGAGGGCTCATGCCTGCCGGCTGCCGAGAGCCCGGCTCTGCTCTAGTCCAGCCCTTTGCCGCAGATGACTCTTTCTGTACAAACTGATGATGACAGATATCCAGCTGATAACCTCTGGTGAACGAAGTTATTTTAATTTCCAGTCACTTTCCTGCTAAGTACCGTATCAGTTTGTACACAGCTGAGATAAGAGGGTTGAGGAGGAGGGGGGTAATAAGAAAGAAACGGAGGAAAAATGCCTACCGCCAGCTGTTGGGATGGACACCTCCCACAGCTTGCTTTGGCTTCACCTGACAGTTGGGGCAACTCAAGGAGGAGCCACATTTTTTCCTCTCGGACAGCTCTGTTTTTGACGAGCAAAAGCTAAGGAGATTTGAGGGGGGGGATAAGTTCGCCTGGTTGCTTAGGGCGAAAGTCAGGCACACATCCCCCCGGGCCGCTCACTGACCGGGGACGTTCACTGACATGCCGGGACGCGCGGAGAAAAAAAAAAAAACAACAAAACTTTACAGAAGTTGAATATTCACCATAAAAGAAAAAAAAAAGAAAAGATATTATCCGGGAAGGAGGGAAGAGTGTGTATTATNAAATAAATTAAAAAAAAAAAAAAAAAAAAGAGGAAAAAAGACTGGGATATCTGGCAGGGCGAGCCCTCTCTGCTCTTCACTGCTCCCCGATCAGGGGTCCGTCGCCCTGTCGCTGCTGGAGCCCCGAGGTGCCCCCCCGCCCCTCCCCCGGGGCTGCGGCGGCCCGACCGGCCCCGGGACTGGCACCCCTGCGGAGCCCCGTGTTTGTTTAGGGCTGGCCGAGCCCAATCAGGGCCGGCTGCCTGCAGTTTTCCGGCAGGGCTGCGAGAGGCGCCTCCTCTCTCCTTTTTATACATGAGCCGCCGGCCGCCGCTGCCGGACTCGCCGCCGCCACTCGCCCAAGCCGCACTGGATTTGCCGCCCGCCGCGGCCCCGCGCCCCGGCCCCATGCGGGGCACCGGCATCAGGTTTGGCTCCTCTCTTTTCCTTGCCTCGCCGCGGTTTCCCTTGTTCTTCCTGGGTCTTCTGCTGCTGCCTCTCTGCCCTCGGCCGCTCCGGGGGGG
>VYZT01005460.1:0-36252 GCA_013400735.1 Pomatostomus ruficeps | reverse complement strand
CGCCGGGACTGCCCGCTGGAGGGGCGGCGGGGGTGCCGGGGCGCGGGGGAGCGGCGGAGGGGCTCGCTGGCGTGGGGCCGCCTCGCTGTCCGTGGCAGGACGGCGGTGCCAGGACCATGGCTCTCCTAAAGAGGAGGTAACTCCTGTCCTTTGTGGTGGATTAGGGGGGAACACACCCCCCAAAAGCGGCGTTGTTTAGAGTATGGCAATCGGGGTGGCAAACCCAAGGATCACAAAACGAATTGCCCTGTGTAAACTTAATTTTTAATTTTTCCAAATCAGTACATTCATGTTTTCCCTAAATGCGATCATCTGGACGCGAAACGGTGGCAAACTCACTGCAAATTATTCGTTCTTGTAGCGTAGAGGAAAATTGCAGGGTCTCAACCCATTTTGGATTATTTCAACTAAAAAAACCACTTCGTTGCTTCATTAAAAACGAAAAACAGCGAAGCAAAACTTCAAATATGAACGAGGAAACCTAATTTGTAAACTGCTGTTAAAATACAGCACCTCCTGATGGGGTTTTACTTTCACTTCCGAGGTGTCCAGTCCTTACCTTTTATTTTATTTTAGGAAATTCTGGGTGTCATTAAATCAATTGTAGAAGTGGAGTTTGAGCTGCGATGATTTAGTCAGAGGTAGAAAGATTAATGATTATTGCAATCTCTTCAGCTTTAGAATAAATCTATGTATATATAAATAGAGGTGTATAGAGAGATGTGTGTGGCTGTGTATATATATTTATATATATGTTACATATATATATATTATATATACATACATATTTATGTATATATGTGTTTGCACACAGATTTGATCATCATTCACTTTAACCATAAACTACCCAGCAGGTGCGTATATTTTACAGACACCGTGATTTTCTCTTTCAGTGCAGTGTTGCAGAAAATTACCTCATGGATTTTCATCTTTCTATAGGGCCACACACACAATGCTTCTCCCGTCTCTCGATGAGACGTGGTAGATTTAAGCATTTTAAGCCTCCCACTTGGTGTTTAATAACATGACAGAGGGAAGAAAATCGGTTGTAGCAGTGATAGGAGAAGCTGCATCTCAGGGTGACACGAAAGTTGACTTTTTAACTCCCAAAAATTAGTGTGAAACTAGGTGATGGAGGGAAAAAAAATCTCTTGGTTTTTGTTGTTGTTTTGTTCTTTTGGGGGTTTTTTTGGTCGGCAGAGACGTGAGGTTGGAGAATCTCACGGAAGAGAGAGGAGACGGGTGAGTAAGAAGGAGTAGAGAAGTGAAGGAGCCGAGCGCTGGAGGAGGTTGGGGCAGAAGTGTCAAGGCAGCCGAGGAGGAGCACGGCAGCTTCCTCTGCTCCCGCGGGTCTCTCCCGCCCTTGTGCCTCCATCCCACCAGTGCTGGGAGCCGGAGGGCTGGGGATTAACCTTTCTGTGAGGGAAAGGACGGGTGGCAGGGCAGCCGCATCGCGGTGTAACGAGGGGTGAAGCAGCCCGGAGCTCCCGGGCCAGGCAAGTTTTCTGCCCCTGCGAGGCAAAACGCGGCAGCAAAGCCGAAGCTATGCGTTGTCCCGTTTTAAAATTGTAGCCAAAATCTATTTTTTAGGTTAAGAATATATTCTTACCGTTACTCGTAGAGAAACTAAAACAGTATCTAAAATTAAAATTTTGTTTTCTTTGGAGATAAATGTATTACTCACTCTCTAAGGGGAAAAATATTTTAAAATGCCCGAGAAATATTGTCATGGAAGAATTTTTTCTGTAGGCATGCAGACAATATTATAAAATAAATAGATGAGACAAATAACTCTTTAAGTTTCAGCGTCCTTGACGCCTTAAGCACTTTCCTGGTTACAGTCTTCAATGGCGTTTTTAGTGCAAAGATTAATAAATCTTAGCGATGTGCTAAGAGCTAGGAGCTGACGACGTAAGTTGAACTGTGCTCTCTGGACTCTGCCGTGTGTCCGTTCCTCTTTAGCGCCTAATAATTCGCAAATGCAGGGAGGAGAGAAATTTATTTGGGTGGGTGCGGGCCAAAACGCCGTTTCTTTGTCAGCCCAATGCCCGCCGTGTCACCGCAGCACCCCAGCACAGTCTCCAAAGCCGCTCGACGTTTACGAGCTTTCTTTCGCTGTAGAGTGAAACGTAAAAGAATAACCCAATGATGGATTTAGGCAGGTAGCGGAGGGAGGAAAAAAAAATCAGTGACGAAGCTCTGAATATGAAACATACAGTCCCAGACTCGACTCAAAAGCTGCTGTAAAAATCCAAACATCTCCTCTTATTATTCCTGCACAACTGTGGCACAGTCTATGTAAAATAAGTATTTATTCCCCCCTCCCCGAAATATGGAGAGGTGAATCAGAAGGAGGATTCTTATGGGTGAAAGTATTAGCTTTCATAGGTGGGGTGTCTCTCTTTTTTTGCCGTGCATTTAGACCTTTTTTTCCCCCTCAGTGTTCAGTAACTATGAAAGCAGGAGGCACAATACCGTATATTTTTCCATTTCCTCTGTTTCCTACGAATCAGCTCGAATTGGACCAAATAGCCGAGGTCGCTGCCTGTTGCTGCCTCGGCACACCAGAGCCCCAAACGTTGCCTCTCAACTTGAAGCTTTACTAGTTGTGAGGCATTTGAAAGAAGTGTTAGGGTAGAAAAGTTCTTGCCAAGCTTCGACCCTGGGGAATATTGGGCAGAACGACAGCTCCTTGTATCCAGCTCCCAGGGTGGCTCTGGAGGTGGCTATTCGATGGAGGGACTCACTCCCCTCTCTGCTCCCCTCTAAAGGCAAGTGCACCTCCCGTTCCGCCCTATGTGCACTACGGCGGGGGTTTTGCCCCTCGAGTGGACCCCAGCCGAATTTCCCGAGGGTCAAATCCCGACGGGAGTGCACGGCGGGCCGGGGTGAGCACCCCGGCGGGCCGGTGTTCGGGAGCACTGGCTCTGCTCGGGCTCTGAGAGCAACCGCTGCGCCCGGGCCGGCGGCGGGTCTGGTGCATTTAGATAGGAAAAAACAAAAAAAAAGAGAAAAAGAAAAAACCCGGGGATTCTGTAAAAATCACCTCATGGGTCCGTCACTGCCGGGGAATTGCTTTTCCGAGGGCCGGTCGCTCACTCGCCCGGGGCCCGGGTTTCGGCGCGCCGCGGCCGGGGCCGCGCTGCGCGGGGCTACACCGGACTCTGTGCTCTCCTGCGGCCGTGCCTCACCGCCTCTCCCCTCTGCTCCTGCCCCCAGAGCTGCTGGAGGACCTGTCCGAGAGCCGGGAGTGCGTCAACTGCGGCTCCATCCAGACCCCGCTGTGGAGGAGGGACGGCACCGGCAACTACCTGTGCAACGCCTGCGGGCTCTACACCAAAATGAACGGCCTCAGCCGGCCCCTCATCAAGCCCCAAAAGAGAGTGGTGAGTCGGGAGGAGGGGAGGAGGCGGGGGAGAAGAGCTGCACCCCAGAGAACCCCAGTCAGCCCTGGCCAGGAAGAAACTGGGGTCAAAGATGGGGGAGAGCAATCACGGCATTAGCCTGGTGATCCTCTTGGCTGCAAAACCGAAGTGGGGCTCCTGACCAGGTCTGCAGGCCAAACTGGTTACAATGAGGGGTGACAGGGCTGTCAGCCCTCTGGGAACTGCATTGGTCCCGCTTCCAGGCCCTGAGCTGGCAAAATCTCCCTCTGCCCCCTTGAGAGCTGCAAACCAGGCACGGGCCAGCCTGGCTTTTTGAGCTATGAACCCCATCTGTGAGGGGGATTCAGTGGCTTGGAAGAATTTTGTGCTGGTGATGTTGGACATTTCCAACAGAAAAAAAAAAAGAAAAAAAGAAATCAAGGTTGGAAAATGTTTGTTCATAGGGCTAGGAATTTCTTCAGACCTGCTTTGTTTGCTGAGAGCTCGATCCTTGGGAATGTAAGCAAGTTTTGTATATAATTCAAAGAAAACCAATTGTTTAAACAATGATAATAGCCTTTGTTTTGTTGTACTCCTAAGAAATGAGCGGCAATTTTTCTAAAAATATACTCCTAAAACTAGGGGGGGGAAATAAATAGTACAAACCAGAACCCCTGTTTATAACTCAGGCTGGCACTGAATAGGCAAGGAGAAAATTTAACAAGGGGGAACTGCACATTATGTTTAGCTAATCTGGGTGGAGGTCAGCAGACAGAAAGAATACGCGCTTCAGTAATGGCTGTTACCGAGCGAGCCACAATAAATCACGCCAGTATAATCCAAGCTGATGTTTGGACCCTTGTGTATGGAGACAGTGTATCAAACCCCTCAGCCTTTCAATCCACTCTCAGTCATGCCAGCTGCTTCGCTCCATGCCTGTTTTCCTTGGGTTTAAATACCTACCATTCACTATTTCACAACCGTTTGAATTTAGTGCCCTTCCGGGACCGAGGGGGAAACAAGACCCAAACATGCGACGATCAGAGCAGACAGAACCAACCCATCTCTGCTTAAAGACCTTTCTTTAAGACCAAGAGTTAATTTCACCTTAAGCCAGAGGTTTATTGCTGCTAGGTGCCTGTTTTTTCTAGCTGGTCATCCAGTAAATTTCATGGCACAAGGTGTTATCTCATTAGCGGGGACAGACGCATTGGAGGGGCCAGATCTGCCGACTGTCTCAAGTGTCAGAGCCTGACTGGCTGTGGCACCCTGACCTAAGGCAGATTTCAAGTAGCTGGCACCCAGTTCTAGCGTTTCTGTGTCCTTTTTTCCCTTTTTTTTTTTGAGGGAGGGGTGGGGATGAGAAGACTGAAGCAGAGTCGAACTACAGCCTGATTTCAGTCTGACACCTCAGCGAAATAACTCTGAAATAGCTCTGTGTAACAATCCCTACCGAGTACCCTGGCCATAACTATAAATCAGCTGTGACTGTGTGTTCATACAGTTGGAAATATGTAGGTGAGAAGGGAAAATGTTTTGAAAACGCTAAATATGTTTAGATTGCCCCAAAGTTTCTGATAAAATTCCTCCATCAGAAAAGTCATTTTAGCTTCAAAACATGCCAAAACTCCATGTCCGTTTAGATACGGGAATGAGCAAAAGCTATTGAAATAAAAAGTATGAAGGTTTAGACGAGGCTGCATAGGAAAGAGAAAGATTTAACTGAGTGAAACAGCTGACAGCATTTCACTTGCGGAGAAAGAAAATGAAGCATATGTGTTAAGATCAACTTTGTTTTACTCGACGTGATCACGTAAAACACATATTGAGTCCAGGGCACAATTTGAGAGCTGTGTGCGTACATATTTAATAACTTGGTCAAAAATTCTGCTTTCATGAGACTTGGATTTTTAAGATTAAAAACTGTATGTATGTACTTCAGCCTATATTACACTTGGCTGGGTGGTTTGCTTTTTTTTCTGTGCAGTTAATAATGGATTACTGATTCAAGATTACAAAATTTGTATTTAATCTGGAACTCTTTCTGAGCTTTGGTGAAAAATGAAGGCTTACTGGTAAGACACTCAAACAGATAATATTCAAGAAACTCAGTTATTACTCTGGAATATTCTTCATTCTCAAAAGATTTTTATCGGTTTCCTCAGTGGCAGGCAGCCCTGTGGTATCAAAGGTGACCCAGTTACATCTAACAACCCAGCAGTAAATGATTCAAGAGGAAGGGCTTTGTACCCTTAAGTCAGTAATTTCAGTTATGGGCACTTTATAGTCAGAATAAGATTAATGCAATCCTCTAAAACTGACTTCTCCGCGTAAACTTGTTCAGCTGCCAGACACAGAGCTAGGCACAGATATTTTTATGTTTTTTTGACAATGAGATACTTTGAAAAAGACTAGATTTATGATGTAGCTGGAATTCTTTGCTTGTGATGAACGTAAAAGAGATCACTTGTTGCGGGGACTTTTATAACCCATTCACCTCCATTTCACATGTTTATGAGGACTGCCTTCACTTATGATATACAGCCTGTGGCCATAAAGCTCTGGGTTATACAGTTATTTCTGATACAGAGTTGCTTCATCTTGGCTCCAAACTCCACGGAATAGTGTCATAAATGACTTGTTTGCAGTGGGAACCTTGTTGTCACCCACCAGCTTTTCTGCTGGCCGAGGGGTGGCTTTGTTCTGTAAAACATGCTCCCAAGGCATGTTGTTTTTGTATGAGGATAAAATGAGTGATGATAAAAAAAATCTTCTTATGAAAGTAATGCTGTTGTACGTGTTACTCCTGGGATGCCCAGGCAACTTTTCCCCAGATGTGGTGCCACCGAGGGCAGGTGATTAAAGTGGCTGATTTTTCCAATGAGTCCGGAGTATTAGTGGCAGGATCAGAGCTGTCTCTTCACCCACCATACAGGGCAGAGGGCACTGATCTGGCTGGAGACGTAGCACAGGAGTGATGTGACCTCCTCAGCTCGATGGAGCTGTAGTGGAGATATTTCCTAGCTGTCCTGCTGGAAAAAGAACCAGTGCCTGGTGGCCTGAACAGGGTCGGCAGCTCCCAGATGAGAATTTTGCCTTGGCTGTGACTGCCCAGGGTCGCAAGTCTCTCAGTACCTCTTCACACCATCTTTCCACTCTCTGATATGAGGATAGTTCTGTTCAAATTCTGGGGTGTTGCTGGCAGATACTGTAAAAAAAGCTCCTACCATCCCCACCATGTGTTAAAGGACTTTTTACGAACCATAAAGACATAAATCACTTGCTCCTGCCTGCCTGTTTATGCCCGTATTTGCCTGTACTTGCCTCCAGCCTTCATCGCGGCGGATGGGCTTGTCCTGTGCCAACTGCCACACCACGACCACCACCCTGTGGCGCAGGAACGCCGAGGGGGAGCCCGTCTGCAATGCCTGCGGCCTCTACATGAAGCTCCATGGGGTAAGCGGCTGCTCTGCCAATGGAGATCCCCTGCCAGTCCTGATGCTGCTTTGGGGAAGGGGTGCTCCTCATAAAAACGACAAACAAAATGCATAAAACAATTGAAAAATGTGTGACATTACAAAATGGTTGTACCATTTTAGCACATTATGCTTTTGACAAGTTATGTGTTTGCCACTACTGTAGCTCTCTCAACAGATTAGTGTAAAGAAACCACCTCTAGATGAGCAGCAGAGGTGTTTTTGCCACTGGGATTTAAAACCAGCACTTCAGTGGGGAAAAAAATCCCTAGACCTTTAATGAGACTATTTTTCATGGACAGACATAGCTATGTCTGCAAAACTTTAAATGCAATTTCAGCATTTGTTAGGCAATAATAGAGTAAGAAAAAAGCTCTGTCCTGAATGAGATGGAGCATGTTTTGGGTGAGACCCCTGTGCATTGCGTTACAGTCAAGCATGAGTGTTTGAAGAGCAAGGGCATTAGGAATGATTGAAACATGGTCTAGGCTTCAATAAAATGTAAATTATGTCACAGGTTTAAACATTATAATGATAGAAAACATATGAATTATCTTTTCCCAAACTGGTGTTATCATGAAGTTAAAATATATTTTAAGTCAATCTTTTCTGTATAGTGAATATCATTGTGATGAGCACAAAGATGATTTTTGAGCACATTTAAATATAAATTTCTCCCTATAAAAATAAATTTAGATACCATAAAGCCGTATTATGGGCAGAACTGCTTATAGGAACAAATACTAAGCCAATTCTTCTATTTTAAAACTTCTGTCCTAAGACATTTATTTGTGATGATCTGGTTTGCATACAGGTCTACAGGATGAGGAGGATTTTTTTTTCTCATATACATTCTTTCTTTCTAGAATCAGGCACTGGAGATAATTTCTAATTGAAAGAAGACATCAAGGATCATGGATAGATACCCCATCCAATTTAATTTCTTATCACTTATTGCCAAATGATGCTGGTTTTCCCTAATCCTATGCTCTTTTCCTGTGGATCGACTGAGGGATTGAAAAAATTGTCAAGTTTACATCAAGCAAAAAAGTTTCCCTACTTTCTTAATTCAGCTAAAACTCCCCTTGAATCAAACTATTGTTTTGCCCAAATAAAATGCAAACATTTTTAGAATTAGTGCTGTGACACAAGAAAAATTGACTTGCTGTACAAACATTTTCAACATCTCATCTCATCTTGTAGTGTATTTTGATTTTTGATATTAGAGTACATATGCAACTCTGTGATTGGTGTGAAAATTTAATTTTTTTCAGGTTCCTCGGCCTCTTGCTATGAAAAAAGAAGGAATTCAGACAAGGAAGCGAAAACCTAAGAACATAAATAAATCAAAGGCATGCTCTGGTAAATATAACACATAAGAAAATATAGCTGCAATAGTTAGTAGTTGTTTTGGGTTTTTGTTGTTGTTTTTGGGTTTGGTTCTTTTTTCTTCTCTGTCTGGAAAATATTTCTTTTTAATACCAACTCCCAATTTTTCAGGTAACAGTACTACTGCAGTTCCTATGACTCCGACATCTACGTCTTCTACTAACTCAGATGACTGTAGCAAAACTGCTTCTCCCAGCGCACAGACTGCAGCCTCTGGGGTGAGTGGCTGTATCTGCAAGCAGGCTGATCACTGGGCAATGTTATCACAGCTTTTATCTTATCTAGCAGAACAATAATCTAAACAAAGTTTCCAGTTTTGTTAGCTGATAGTAGAACAAGATTTTTAGAGGATATTACATATAGCTGTAAAGAGAACGACAAGCTGAAGTACTTTGCAAACCTTGATTAAGATCTCTATAATTTTTATGATTTCTAGCCACCGCTTAAACCCAGACATTTTGTTTTTAAATATTCAGGTCCTTTCATTTCAAAGGTTTTCTTTTGGACAGAAGACAATAAATCATGCCCAACTGATCCTTTCAAAAAACAATTGTGCATGTACCCCTTTTCTTTTGTAAATGATCTGATAAGCATTTATAATTCAAGGCACTGCTGGTTATATATGTAGGCACTGGTATATATAGATATAAACATAGACATAGATATTTATGCATTTTCCCAGCTGGTAAAACCCAGCAAAATGTTATCCTGCTGTACAAAGTAAATCATAAAGGTTTTTTTTTTAACTAAAATGTGCAATTAAACTCTGATCCAAACCCAGCAGAAACCAGGCTGGAGCACTCTGGCGATCGCAGTGCACAGGGGTTCAGCCCTCTCCCCACAGAGGGTTCTTCAGGGGCCAGATGCTCAGCATCTGGCAGCACCAAGCTCCAGAGGAGCACCCAAGGAGTGCTGATCATCCCCTGCTTTAGTTCTGATCCTTATTTTACATCATGTACTCCAACCATCTCAAACTTCCTTTCTTCCCTCAGTTAGCATGTGTGATAAATACCACTGCTAAAGTAGCAAAGCTTAATGTAGATTAATTTCTAACCCCTTGGCTGTACCTATCCATATCCACCCTCACTTCTCGGCCTTCTGTATCCCTTAATCTAACACACCATTTCTTTGAGAAGCTTTCCTAATGTGGCTTTCTTTAGTTCTTTATTAATGAAAAGAAGACATTGTTTATAATAGCTATTTTTCAGTATGTCTTGGTGTTCCCAACATCCAAATTCCTTTCAATAGTTTGTTCTGATGTACAAAGTTTCATTGTACAAGGGGAGGAAAAACCCATTTTTTAGCAAATGCGATTGTTCGTGGACTGACAGGGCCACCCAATTTCAGAGGCACTGGGTTTTGGGTTTGGGTCCTGTGAGACTAGGATAGTACTAAAAGGACTTGTCTTTGACATGAAAAAACCCTGCCAATCCAGTAAAATAAACAGATCACATCAAAAAAAGAGGAACACTAACCGAAAAGTGAACTGTTGCAGTTTTGGAATTGGGTGTCAGACTCCCCCAGTGAACTACTATGCACTGTTTTAGGCTTTCCCTTAATATTTACAAAAGAAAAAACGTAGCCAAAGTTTCATTAAATTTTCCTTGCATTAATTTTAGCCGTACTAGTGATCCTGAGCAATGTGGTGAGATTTATGTAATGAATAGAAATGGAAGCACAATCCCAGCTGAGATTGAGGCAGCACAGCCGCATGCTGCTTGGGGTAGGAGAGGCCATATAGACGAGATCTCATTTCCACTATGTTGCTGCCTTTTTGGCTGGCTGAAACCTGACTTCCTTTCTGTAGCATTTCTCCCTAGAAAGGCATATCAAACATGTTATTAATAACCTTTATGTTTTAATTTTAATAGTACCATTTTTAATATGATTTTTCCAGATGGAGTTGTGTGGGTACTAGAGGGGAGTGGTTGTGGGGGCATGGCCTGTGAGCCAAAAGACTCCTGGAGAGCTGTTAGCAACTAAGACCAACTTCCAGGAGGGACCCTGAGGCTGCTTTTAGTAACATGATGGCTTCCCTGGTCCCAGGATCCCTTCAGTTCTCCCTGATTTTTCCATAGTAGATCAGACTGGGAGAGGACACCTGCACAACAGCTGGGGAAATCTGTCCTCTTGTATCCAGCAGGCAGCAGTAACATCTGCACAGCCTTTCCCCCACCATGGTTTGATCAGCTGTGCCTTGCATATGCAAAGCACTTACAAATAGCGCCTTGTGAAAAATTTCAATGTAAGGAAATGATGGAGAGAGGCTGTGGCATGCACTGAAGAGAGGAAGTTGCAGCAGCAACCAGACATATGGGCATCCCTCTGACTCTGTCCCAAATTATGTGAAGAGCTACTGATCTCCCACCCCTGTGCCCCAGTCCCAGATGTATGGAAATCAAAAGAGAATTTCCAGGGGAGCAGTTGTCAGGACATATCATGGGCATGGTCACATCCTTCACTTGGGCTCCTGGCTTTGCCCAAGCATCTGTAATTCAAAGGAGTGAGGATTCAGGAGACTGGAGGTTTAAAGTAGAAAGTGGTTGCTGTTAAGACTGGCTCCCGTTGCCCCAGACATCATTTGGGAATATGATCACTAGCTGCAAAGGATGCAAAATAATTTCTAAAGGGTCTAAATCCTGTGGAGTACTCATAAAGCCCATTGAAGTTGTCATGAGTGAAGGGATATCAGCATTTTAGAGCAAGGCAGCCTGCAACCTGATCACATGCTGAAGCAAAGATACTCTACTAGACTTCTGTTTTCCTTGATTATTTTTTCTTTTTCCTTTTGAGTTGATCCATCGATAGATCAAAGGTTTGTAATAATTTCTAGAATAGGGAACGGCTTTGCACAAGGAGAATAAACTTCTCCAGCTCATGTCAGGAGGGAAAAAAACCAAACCCTCAGATAGACGAATCCAGACTCTAAAATCTTTGGTCACTTTAACAAGACCAGTGTTGATTCCCGACAGTGGTGCTGGTGATGTTGCCGAAATAAAGGCACCTGCTGGAAGAGTGAACCTGGCTTGCTCCCCGTGCATTACACAGTGGACATGGCAACTTGTTTTTGTTTTGCTCTGTTTTTGCTTCTCTAGCCTTTTTTCTGTGAAGTGGGGGAAAATGCCAAATTGACATTAGGCAGAGAAATCTGATGACGTTTTAGAAACTGTTGTGTGAAATTCACAGCAATGTTGTTGCTAATGAAACAGAGAAAACGAATTCCTCTACTGGTACAAAAGCAATTTATTATGCCTTTTGTGGGAGGCTGCCAAAAAAGTTTCCAGTTATGTAGAAATCTAATGGAAATGAAATTCAGCAGAATTCATTTGTGTCAGTAATATTCACTTTTTGCCCTACCTTTCTTTATCTCCTTTAAAGTAAAATAAAGAAGAGAGGGCAGAAAAAGAGGAGGGCAGCAATTATTCTTGGCAATGTCTTTGAGACTATCCATTTCATGAAGGGAATCTTACATGATGCCAATTCTGAGACAAATTAGCAAGAACTTTAAATGTTGATTTTACATTCTAGCTGAAGTTTAAACATTTAAGAGATACGATTAATGAATTGCTGTGGGGGCAAAGTTGATTTCAAACATCCCAAAATGTAGAAGTGTTTGGATCAGAGATATTTCGTTGTCCCATTGTAAAGGGGCTATTTGCCAAATTCACATCTGGATCTAGGATATAGGCCTATTTCTGTTTTCTTAAGCAATATAAGTACTGGGTGTCCTGTGTTACTAATATGGAAAGGGTCCAGTTGCATGATATATGAAGTTGCTTTACGTCCCCATAGAAAGAAGATTTGAAGGTTTCAGACAGCCTGCCTCTGCATCTATACCTGCTCTCCCTTTGATGCTGCTGAAACTGTACAGGGAAAAGCTCCACCAAATAAATTGCTAAACGAAGGGCATGGTCTGCAGTGCAAACCCATCCGTTTCCATGCAGGGGCTCCAACAAGTGTGATAACCAGAAGGACTTTATTCCCTTATTAGGATAAAAGGCAGTATGAAACCTGCTGTAAAATTTGCTTTTTATAGCAGGACATGGAGGCTCCTTGAGCCATGACTGATGTCAGGAAAGGCTCAGCAGCACCAAGGGAACTCTTCTTTAAGAAGACTCTCCTGTGTGCTTTGCCTCCAGTTTGGAGCTTTCTCAGAAGGACCATAATCACACACCAGAGAAAAACTTAGGAGGTAAAACTAGTGCTTGCTTCCCTTGGAGGTTTACTTTCAGAAGTGGTTCAGGACTGGGTCTTTTAGGGTGGGAAGTGAGAGAGCTGACTGAGATGGCCTCAGCATGTGATGAGCTCTCAGGAAAATGCAGTTTTTAAAACTCTCTCCAAAATACTGGACAGATGGGTCTGGATTAACTGAATGGCTTCTCCTGCATTTGCTTCATTTTTTTTCTGTCAGATTTGTGAGCTGGTTAGAGGTGGTGTGGTTTGCTTCTGGTTAGGCAGTAAATTGGTAGGACATTCCTGCTGGCTACTGGGAAATCAGCCTCCGTAGAGTATGTCCCAGAGTCTGGATGAACCGTAGATTCAGCCTCTTAAAACAATATGCTGACCACCTGGATATTGGGAAGTTGGATGTCCAGGGGTCCTTCAGATTATGTGATGATAAGATTCCTGTTGGTATGGAATAATTTTTTAGGCATTGGGACAAAGTTTCCATGAGAAAGGCTCACCAGCATGGTTGGTAGGACTTTCACCTGGAAAATGGGAACACGGTGCCTCAGTCCTGGTATGAGTAAATATTTAGCTAAACCCGGTGGAATAAGATCAACAGGAGGCATGAGAAACATGGCAACCTAAAATACCAAATAGTGTGGCAGACAGGGCAGTATGCTGGGACACCTGATACTCTAGGCTCTCATGTAAATCTTCTTTGGTCTCCTACCTCTTCTGCCCACTCAGTTTCATACATTGAGTCTTTTTCTTTGACATTGAGTAATTTTCTTTGCTTTGTGTACATGTATCCTAAAACGATAATTTCATTTTTATATCAAACAAAGGAAGCAATCCAGTGGGATTCAGTGGGGTTTTTTGTTTCAGTGGGGAAAACCAAGGAAAAAGTATTTTTGCTTCTATCTCAAAATTCTATATGCATGTGGACGCATACCTTTTGCTCAGTTTTGTTTTATTGCCAAAGCAATAAAGCCAGTTACTCATACAGCCCTTGACAGCAGTGGGTCATCAGTTTTCCAAGCCATGCTGGAAGTTGCCTCCCTTAGGAAATTAATGAAGTATTAACCACAGATTTATGTTGCTATAATACAAAGGAGAGATTAGAAGATATGTAAACTTACACGTCTGCAGTATAAACAAAAGGATCAATTGGACTAGCAAGACATGACAACTTTGTGTACTAAGATGGTCGTTACAACAGTAAAAAAAGCTGTCATTTTGCAATGCCAAGACTTGCTCTTCGGATTCCAGGGAGTGACAGGATTGGGAAAAACTGCTCTTTGTGGAAATGGAAGTTATTACAGGGAGGTTGAGGCTCGAAAATTAAGGACTGCACCAGTTTGCCACAACACAACTCTTCATATGTGAAAGAAGTCTTTGCAAGTGTATTTTAACTGATTGTGGATATCATTTAAGTGTTGTGAAAGTAAACTAGGCTAACTGAGGAGGAAGAGAGTCTCACCTGAGACTCAGCTTATTGCAGACTTAGTGTAATGTCCAAAATTCATGGAGCATTTTGAACCTGTTAAGTGGAGAAAGCAAAGGTCTATCTGATAGAACAAAGGTCTAGATCAAGGCCCTTCGCCACCCCCTCCAGCTGTCCTTGCCCAGAGCATTTTCCTCTTGGCTGCCAAGGTGTGGGGCAAGGCCAGAGGGGAAAGTATGCATCCCCTCTCCCTTCTCTCTGTGGTGGGCAGGCAGTGCAGGAAGGAGTGGGTGGAAGAAAGCAGGAGTCTTTCAGCCAGAGCTGCTGCTGCTGTTCCCTGAGTGCTGGCCAGCACAGCCTGAGCAGCTTGGTTTTGATCTGGAGCAGCTTTAGTGGTGGTAAATTCACCTCTGAGGTGCTGACAGTGGGTTTGGGTACAATCTAGTTGTCTCTGTGGCTCTGGCAGAGGTCTTCCTGTGTACATATTGGGCAGGTCCTCTACAGAAAGGCCACCTCTGATACAGACAACCTGCCTGGGGCCTGACTCATGACCAGCTCTCCCTGGTTTGGGTAAAAAGAAGAACCTTTGCAGATACAAACACAACCTCTCTGTTTGCTTGGGAGGCAGGCTCTTCCCAGTGGGCTTCATTCATTCTTTCCTCTGGAAGCTGACCTTCAGTTGATTATCTATGATTATCTATGATATTATCAGATTTCACCAACAAAAATAAAGGCATTACCTTTTTATTGATAGAGCCAGTAGTTGTGAATTAGACCTCATTGACTTCATCGGCATTGTTCAGATTATTTATTTCAGCTGAAAAAGGTCCTCTAATAACTAAGTGCGACTTCTGCCACCTTTCATCCCTTAAAGCTGGAAAAGTAAGAGCAAAGGTAGGGAGGCTCAGGAACAGAACTGTGATTCAGTTACGTTCCTTTCATGAGCTAAAGTTTGTTTCCCGTGTCTCACTTTGGGAGTTGCCCAAGCTGCCTGGATTTGTCATGACATTTACCGGGGTGGGGTTTCCAGGCCTGGCAGTACTGCCCAGGTCCTGCCTGTCCTGGCTCAACAGAGCCAGAATTCAGCCTTGGACAGGCAGGGATGGGCAGTCTTCAAACAGGACATGCCTCCATGTCCTCCCTTCTGGGGTGCCTGAGGGAGGGGTACCTGATAACCCTACATGGTAACTGTGGATCCGTGCACACCACCTTTGCAGGGCTGAATCAGGAAAAGGGGGAATTACACTTTCCAAGCCCGGAAAAAACTGGTAGTGATAAGATATTTGCCTACCAGAACAGCAGTGGCAAATATGGGGAAACGGGAACCTTTCAAAGCAGCTCATAGTATTTTTAGCTCAGGTTGAACAAGCACTGCTCAACACTAATTTAAACCCTTCTTCCGCGCTGGGGAGACTGAAGCTGTTAAAAATTACGTCTTTTGTGCTAACAGAAATCTGTTTGAGGTATTACAAATAAAAGGAAGGCTTTGAAAAGCTAGGCTCATGCAAGACCAAATTGTACATGAAGGTTAGCATGGAACCTGCCTCACTGAATTCTCCATGCACAGTAACAGGGAAAGAGGATACAGAGATTCCTTGTCACTGATTGGCAACTGTGGGAGTGATAAAACTTATTTCTTAGGGTTAGAGCTGTTTCAGCTGTTTTTGGGGGACAGATAGGTCTTTTTCTCCTTCCTTCTCTGCATTTCTGGGTAGTGACTAATGGAGTGGGATAAGGGTTGATGACTGGGCAGAAGAATAGCAGTGGTCAATCATTTTAATAAAAGGTTAAGAAAACATCGGAGCTCAGGTTATTTCAGACAAAAATTACTGCTAGCAGTGAGGATCTCCTTCAGAAGGTCAGGTTTTCCCTCTCGTTAAGCATGGCAACAAGAGCTGGCACCGCACCACTTGGAAATTACCTTTGAATAAATGAAGCCTTGCTTTTCCTATATCAGGACTGCTAGCTTGGCATAGCTCCAGGAGAGCCAAGAGCTCTACTCTTGTAAAATGATTAAATATGTATACTTTGTACTTAAACAGCAGGCAGGAAGCTTCGGCAGTCACAGTTTAGGATAGCCTTTTTTTTTTTTAAGGAATTTCAACCAAAGACTATCCATTAAGAAGTAAATTAAGGTTTTAAAGTTGACATATCCAAGAGTTAATTTTGCATGAAGTCAGCTCTTAAACATTTCCTTTATCAGGTGAAAATGTTGCCCCTTCTCTGTCTGGCACTGCAAATTTTTCCTCTTTAGCGGATCTGCTCAGCCTCATGGAAAAAATGATTGTTCCTTTGTCTTTGTAACTCTCCATTTCTCCATTAAAATAAATGGACTGGTTCCAGTGCAGTTCAGAGGTTCATCTTCATGCCTACCAGGGCTCCCCTGCATGTTGTCTTGTGCAGGAAGCAGAACAAAAACACTCCTGCTTCAAAGACATAGTGTTTCTCCACTGGAGATGAAAAGAACATCTCCTTTAGTGGTCAGTCCTACAGGGATAAAGTGGTTATGGCTGCCATTTTGAAGGGTCAGGAATGATTTTAAGCATTTCAAGGGCTGAAGAACCCAAAGAAAGCTGCTTTCCAGGATGTGCTCTGTATCTGCTCCTGGAGAATTGGGATGTAACAGGCTTCTCCCATGGGGAAGAAAAACTAGAGCTGCCACCACTCCCAGATCATATTTTTGGTGTTGGCACCTGTGTCCCTTTAGTAGGGGGCCGTGGGACACATGCACATTTCCTTCTTCATCATGATCTGTTTTCCAAGTCTTTTTGCACAACACATGGTTTCGTTTCCACCTCTCCAAACACAGATATCACTCCCATCATCAGGACTGGGCAATGGGGCTCATATTGAGACTTTTTTTGTTTCAGGATTTCAAGACACAGGGGCAAACAGAGGGCAAACCTTGTTTTTGAGCAGAAATCCTGGGATGATAGCTGTGCTTCAGGCCTGCTGCACTCTCACTCATGCCCCAGTGTGTGCAAAGCTCACCTGCTCAATGAATCTCTCTCTGCTCTCCCCCTTCCTCCAGGCGAGCTCCTCGGTGATGTCTGGCCCAGGAGAGAGCACCAGTCCCGAAAGCAGCAACCTTAAGTATTCAGGTCAAGATGGGCTCTATACAGGAGTCAGCCTGACCTCCACGGCCGAAGTGACAGCATCCGTGAGACAGGATCCCTGGTGTGCCCTGGCTCTGGCGTGACCTGGCATGAGGGAAGCGGGATCCTGGCAGCCCCCAGACGTCTGCGCACAGTTTCCTCTGTGGAGTGGCCACAGCGGCAGCGAGAGTGCTGGCAAAGACCATTCCTCTGAAATAGTTTTTGAGCCTTGGTGGCAGAGGTGTTTTTCTGCCTCTGAAAGAAGCTTTGCTGAAGCATCCAGTTTCTCATCTATGCAAGAAAATTGTAGGGAAAGCAAACGACCACCGGGGATAGCTAATGCAGCCTTACACTCTCAAAAAAACCCCTCAAACCCACCCCTCCCCCCCAAAAAAAGGGAAAAGAAAAAAAATAGAAGAGATAAACCCACACCTATTGATAGATTCCAGAAACACATCTTTGACTTACCCAGCAGTGCTGCCTTCCTGATTGTATAGTTGTTCTCACTCTCTCATCGCCTTTTCCCCTAATAATTTGGTGGAAGCTGTCAGTGTCAGGGAGGGGAGTAGCAAAGACTTTAATTACCAGGGAGAGTGAGACACTTTTTAATGAGTGTCAAGTGCTTATGGCTTGAGTTGACACAGATTTCTCGCACCGAACATTTGATGTCTTCACCCCATCAGATCTCTCCTCCTGCGCCCTCCATCTTCAGCGTGCCTTGCTCTGCTCTTCAGAGCCCCGCTATGTCCCTGGAAGAAATCCCAAAGCTTGGTACAAGTCCCACAAGGTCCAGCTGGTTAAGGAGATTTTGGGATCGGTTTTTTTTTGTTTAAAATACTTACTCACTTTTCAAGACTGCAATATAACTTTTAAAGTACACTGTGACTGCGATTTATCAAAGTCCGTATTTCCTGGCTGAACTGTATAGAGTCAGTCGAAATTTGTAAACAGGGTAGCAATCAGATATTTTTCTTCCATACATACAATAATTTTTTAAAAGAAGTGCAATTTGCGTTGCAGCAATCAGTGTTAAATCATTTGCATAAGATTTAACAATGGTTTTTATACGAATGAATGAATGTAAACATTTTAACTTAATGGTACGTAAATAATTTAAAAGAAAAACTTACCTAGGCATCCTTAGGCTTTTTAGCACAACAAAAATGCTTCCACTTTCTGTATTTCCAGTTGTTAAAGCAAGAGTTTCAAAGAACAAGCCTTCTCTCAGGAAAATTGCCCTAGCCATTTGCTCGGAAGTGTTGTACAAAAATGCAAATGCATCCCCAAGGGGTTTTTTTGCCATTGAATAAGCGTGTGGTGGAAAGAAAAAAATTGCAATGAAACTTTACTACCTAACTAATACATATGTAAATACTACAGAAGATATCTAGGCATCTTGAAAATGTAGGATGCAATCTGTATAGTGTGACTGGTGCATAGTTAGGTTGGTTTCTATTGGTTTTTAAGTGGGATGTCATTTGGAAAGTTGTTTCATCAGAGCTTTACAAATAAAAGGGTATCGTTTTGGGATTTTTTTTTCTGTACAGTGTGCCTCTTCCTTTGTCTCCAACACAATTGTTAAGCTACATTAAAAGCTATGGAAATGTACCTGGTACAGGTGGCATGTCTGATGGCTGCAAGGAAGGTCTCCAGCTGAAGTGGCTGCTCTGCCTATCTAAGTCTGCATTGTGCCATTTTGCAGTTTTTCTGCAACTCCCTTCACTGCACCTTCTGATGATGTGTAAAACTAGGACTTCCACCTACCAATACAGGCTCCTCATGGGAACATGTGAGGTTTTTGTGATGAAAATCTAGGGAACTGAGCCCATGCCCTCTGAGGACTATCATTGCTTTGCTTGCCCTTCACACCACAGCTAAAGGATGTCACCCAGATTCCCTGAGTGGGCAAACATAAGAATGTCACCCACTACAGATGTAACTGCTGGGTGGCAGACGCTTTGAGTGCCTGCTGGCATCCTCCTGTGGCCAAAGGTGAAGGGCAGCAAAATGGAAGGCACTGCTGCTGAAAAGAGAAGATGGTGAGTTTTAGCTACCTTGGGAAGTGGAAAACCTTTCACTGGCTCTGAGGACTGGTTCTCTTCATTGCTCAGCTGATTGGAGCCAGACTTATTGCTGAGTGTGGCTTCCAGCTCTGTCAGCAGTGCTGTTGGACTGGGAAGTCAGGATGCCCAACCTCCATACCCAGTGACCTGTGGAGTAGCTGCAGTGCATCTCTTTGCCACTCTGTCCCAGAACTTCCTTTGGGGTGAATTGGGGTGGCTCCTTGGCCTCTAGTGAAGCTATGCTGACTTGCACCAGCCAAGAATCTGCCCCTTGGTTTTCCAAACCTGACAGCTGAGGCCGTCTCCTTACGCCGCACATGTTGTGAGGACCGTGGGATGAATGCTGCAGCACAGCCCCAGGAGGAAAACTGATCCTGGCAAAAAGGCATCAGACTGAGCCTTACCTGGGGTTTGGGTTGCTGTCGCCCACCAGGAGTGGGGATCACTCACTCTTCCTGGCAGGGTTGTCATGTCATGCTCAGTACCGGGCCACCTCACTTCCTTGCTGCCTGCGGGTTAAGGTGGCCAGGTGCCCCAGCCCTGCCAGCCCTGCGGCCTTGTGGGCTTGGATCCTGTGATTTACAAAAATAAATACCTATCTAAGAGCAAATTGAGCCATGCAGGGAAACACTGGGCTTAAAAAACAAAACATGTGGACAAGACGGTGGATAAATTTCCTCTTGAAACATCTACTGGCTAAAATGCCCTTATTTGTGATTTTACAAGTGTTGACATTTAAATGGATAAAAAAGCTATTGCTAACTGGTGTTGCAGAGTGTTCAGCCTTAGCTATGGTCAGCATCCTTTCTTGTTTCCCTTTGTCTTTTCCCTTTTTCTGGCCAGGGGTGATGTTTGGTGTGCCACTTCTGAAAAGCTTAGCACATTACTCCTACCTGCTGGGTATGTCAGAGCTGCATGGTTCAGAGTTACCATAGAACAGGAGGTTTAGACCAGTGTGTTCCAGTTTTGGGCTGCTGACCCAGCAGAAAAAGTAATCTGGTTGCTGATGCTCTTGCTGGCAGCCTGTGGAAGGCCACATTGCTTTGAAAGCCCATGGTAGCATTTAAGATGGCTCCTAGGAGGCCCTCCTCCCTCTTCAGCACCACCTTAACCCAGGGTCTGTCTTAGGGTGGTTCCTACAGATACTAAGTCTTGCATGAGGCATATAAAGATGCCCTATGTGAAAACCTTCCTCTTGGATCTGAGGATGAAAGTGCTCTTTTAGGAGATATCAAGGAAAAAACCCCCTAGAAACCCCCCAATATTTCATAAGGGGAGTGTTTCCAATTATTTCTTATCAGCAAAAAAATAAAGAATGGAATACTTTGCCTCCTTGGACCAGAAGCAGGGCTGTCAGGTTTTCAGCCCTCTGTAAGAGCTGAGTGGAGTGCAGCACCATGTTACCTTACTGAAAAGGTGCTGAGGACCTCAAAGCCAGGTTCTGTTATGATTTTACACAGAAAAAGACTGTGAGAAGGTACCTCCATACTTATCAAAGCTTCTCTCCAGGTGTACTGATTGCTGGAGCTGCTATCCTAGACAAAATAAAGGTTTATTTTTAATTTTTATTATTTTGCATTTTAGTCCTGCTGAGCCAGCACAGCTCTGAGTGTGTGAGCTGGAGTTTGCTCTGGCTCTTACATTGCTGTATCACTGCCACTGATGGATGGCCTGGCCAAACTCTTTCTTCACTTATCCCCATTTCTCTGCAGTGACACTCCTGGGCTGGGCTGTGAAAGAGCAAAGAAAGTTTGACCATGAGTTTTGGTTACTAGTGAGGCTGAACAAGCCAGATTGACCCCAGAACATCTTTCTAGTACCAGGCTGAATCTTCAGAGTTGACATTTGGGGGGGGAAAAAAGTCATATGGCCACTTGGCATGTTAGCACCTTTTCTCTGGAAAGAGTAAAAATTAAATACCAATTGTCCCAAGGCATCTGCTTCAGAGTCCCCCATCAAGCAATATTAGAAGGCTCAAATTTGCTTGAGTGGCCTCTCAAGATCAGACTGCTTCCATCCATGTGTGTTACCCTGGCCTCCAATCTTCCCTAGGTCCTGGATTCTGTTTTAGTAGTCTTCCCAACACTCCTACCCTTCTTCTGTTCGAAGTGCTTGAAATAAGGTGAGACCCCTGCTGTGGCTCAGAGTGGTGTTTTTCAGCACTGCAGTGAGAGTGTGTACTGGTGTGGTAAGAGTGGGTGCAATAGCTGCCAGGCTTGGGTCAGTGACTTAGAGAACCAATCCAGGCAAAGAGAACCAGCCTTGGACAGGCTGCCTAAAGGGAGCGAGAGGTGTCTGGCTGTTTCCAGAACTGCAGGTGGGCTTTGTTTCCTGTGAGTGATCAGAGGGCAAAAACCTGGGTGTGAAGTGAGGAGCCAAAGTAGCTGATTTTTGGTTTTCTGCTCCAAAGCTAGACAAAGCCATATATCAACTCTGTAACATTTGCCATCTAGAACTTGGGTAATTTAGTGTCGCTTCCTGTACAAAAATAATATAACTTCTGCTCCTTTCCAAGAGAAGAAGGGGTCTAGGAGTGACATCCTCTCGTTGCTATTGTGAGCCTTAGTTGAGCACAGGCTGCAGAAACACAAAATGGACTTCAACTCTTCCTGTGTGCTCACAGCTCCAGATCTTCCTTTATCCAGCTGTCATGAACTTCATTCTTCACAGATCCTCCTAAATCTGTATACACTGGTCATTCCAGGGTTTTGTCAAACACACTGAATTCAGTATTAAAATATAGGGCAAGGTTTGTTGCAGTGGGCCAGTGAGAAGGAAACTGGAGGCTTGAGGAGCAGTCTAATGTGCCTTCTTATCCATATGATGCAAAAGGCTTGAGGCCTCCACTACATATTTGTAACGTGTTTTGGAAACATTTCTTAATATTTCCACGAAGTTATCTGATGGAAGTTGGTATCTTATCTAGGAGAGGGGAGTAGAATTTCACAGAATCACAGAATAATTTAGGTTGGAAAAGACCTTCAGGATCAACAGGTCCAACCTTTGATCTATAAATTTATGTGCCTGGGTGGACACCATTCAAACCAGGGTTGCCAATGTTGTAACCAAAACTGCTGATGTACTCCTTGAACGAATAATTAGGAAAAGAGTGAGTAGGGGTAAGGAGGCAATTTTACTTTGGGATGCTGCATCCAGACCTGGCATCCACATTTGAAAAGGGTGTTTAAAAAGTGGCAAACATAGGGAAAAGAATCACTGAAATTATTTACAAACAGGAAAATATCTGGTCTTGACAAATTTAAAGACAGCAGCCTGCTTAGAGTATCCAAAGGAAGACTGAAATGTGGCTGGTGTAGCCAGTCCCCTCATGGAGAGAAAATGATAGGTGCAAAGAGGCCTTTGACCTTGCAGAGAAAGACATAACAAGATCTAGTGGATAGAAGATGAAGCTGGATTAACTAAAAAGATAATTTAGCTTCAGCTGAAACAAAGAACATACTTAGTGATGGGAGCAATAGCAAGGGAAGAAGATGAGTGCTCAATCTCTTGTTGCCTTCGCAACAAAGCTGTCTGGAAGATCAGCTTTAGCTGACCAAAAGTGACTGGGTTCAGGACTGAGCATATTGCATCTGCTGCATCATGATTTATAGGATAGATTAATTTCCATTTGGTCTGAAGCCAAATTACATTTTGGGATGAGACCCAATGCTGAGATCTTGAATTTTTGTTGTTGTTAAAAAACCCATGGCACTCTTCCTGAGAGCCGTGGTAAACACTGTGGTGTTTTGACCCAGTTTCAGCATAAGAAATTATTTTTTTGCATACCTAAAACGTCCTACTTCCTCTCCAAAACTGTCCTGCATCTTTATAGTTTCCTGTTAAATACATCCTGAGTTCCATAGAAGAAAAGGCCGCATTTCAAAGTTGAACAAACAAGACTTGAAAATATGTCCCCTCTTAGAGCACAGCACAGAGCAGGGGCTGCTGAGCAGCTTCTGCTCTTGGAGAAGCAGGAAGGAAACCTTCTCTGAAAATGACAGTCTACAGGTCTTTAGTCTGTGACCTTTCAACGCTGTGAAGACCACAGCCTGAAGAAGGAATAGAGGTGTGTGGGCACCTCACAAATATGGCAATTAAAAAAAAAAAAAGAAAGAGTGCAGTGGGAGGTTTAGTTAGTGCACTTAACCCCAATTAGAACCCAAATTCTATTTGTTCTTCTCATGGGAACAAATAACACTTAAAATAGTGCTGCATTTTATGCCTTGCTTACAGACGACCCATTCTGGTGGCACGATAGGGAGGTGATGAGTTTTGTCTGTTTGGCTGGTCATGTATCTGATCCCTTTGCAGTAGAGAGGAGCCCAAACCATCCAGGCAGATCCGGGTGAGCATTCCCACTCTGAAGGAGTTATACACAAGCACGGCAGATGTGCCTCCCAGGAGTGTCCTTGCTGAGAGGAGAGGAGGTGCATGTTTGGCCAGGGCTCAAGAAGGGGAGAAGGAAGGAGGCCTGGTGGAGGGGAAATCTGCCTTGCCTCAACTGCAGCATCATGAGGAGCTGCTGGTGGGCAGCCTCTGCTCACAGTGACTCAAGGTGCATGAGAACCAAGAACCTGAAACGGCTTCTCTGAGCCTGCAAGGACCTCTGGCAAGCTGAGGACCCCCATTTTCTCTCTCTGTGTGTGTTTGTGTGTGTGTAGGCGTGCAGTGTCTTCATTTTCTTAAAGTTAGATCTTTTATTCTATGTCCTTTTTCCATCATAATCCACACTTGCCTGTAATTGTTCCATTTTACCTGGATAGAAGTTTATTAAAAATGGAACAGTGGGCATGATGAGCCCCCTCTAGATCAGTGACAGAGGTGAAAAGTAGTGCCTGTGAAGTCTGGGGAGACCCACCTGTCCCAAAATTGTGCACACTATGGCTGGGGCACCACTTGGGGTTTCCATGACTTGGATGTGATATAAGGCATACCCTTATATATACTCTGTTCTTCACAGAGTTAATGAAGTATGTCACAAGGTTCATTTAATTTAACTTTATTTTAAACTGTCAGAAGCCTTTCAGCCTGAAACAGGCTCCTAAAGAAGCAATACTCTCTTCCTTATAATATAATAAGATGATGTTCTGTAGTTTCCAGTAACTTTGACATGTCTCTTTTTTTTTCTTTCCAGATCAAGGCAAGAGCCTAGAGACTGAAAAATAGAATTATTATTTTAACCAAAGGAAAAAAAAATGCTCAAAAGTTTGGCTAATAAAATGTTTAGTCTTATTGCAACCACCAAGGGATAACTTCAATGTTTTTTAAAAAAATGTGGCTACACTCAGAATAGGCATGGGATAATTTTCCTCTACACTTCAGAGACTCTCAGAAAATTAAAAGACAACTTCTCAAGAAAGAATTGATAGGTTTAAATGTGCTCTAGGCAGAAGGAGGCCGGAGATGTCTTTAAAGTAAGAGCTTCCACTTTGTGACCCAGTCTTATGCTTTGCTCTGGGTAGTAATAAAGTTTCTGGGACTAAATGAAAGCTTTGTATAAGCAGGAAATTCAGGGAAAACAGCTTGTCTTTCTAGGTCTCCATGACCAGTTTTTAGCAAAAGTAAGAAACTTCAAACACATTCCAGCAGACTTGGGCTTTGTAAACAAGATGCCGATGTCTTACCATTTCTCTGTGTCCGAGCTCATCAGGGAAGACATGGATAGGCACAGACAGCTGTGTGCTGTCCCCCTTTTCCAGTGTAAACCAGTCCTGATCCCACTGTGTGAAGCTACCTTGTACATGTAGCTAGGAGTACAAGCTGGAGCACTTGCTTCAGCACTGGGCAACAGGGTCAAATCTGTCACACTGCAAAGCACTTTCTTATCTAAAGCAAAGGATTAACACTTCTGAAATGAGCCACATATAAAAAACTCAAGGAAAAACTGAAAGATTCCCATATTTCACACCTGTTATGTACTAAGGCACTATGATATTGGTGTACACTCTACTTTTTCCTGTTCCAGGCAACCTAAAAGGTGGTCAGGATGTTTCACTGGTATTTCAATGTACTCCACTGATAGGGAAACCTATG
Organism: Pomatostomus ruficeps; assembly: GCA_013400735.1. Taxonomy (NCBI): domain Eukaryota; kingdom Metazoa; phylum Chordata; class Aves; order Passeriformes; family Timaliidae; genus Pomatostomus; species Pomatostomus ruficeps. The sequence goes on along the minus strand of VYZT01005460.1, from coordinate 11,220 downwards.
GGAGTGTCATGTTAACCCTGAGGTTTCAGCCATACATGACTCTGAGAAATCTTATCCTTGCCTCTCTATTCCCATAGATTTACACTGAGATCTTCCACATTGCTCCCAGGGCCCCTCAGGTCTGCTCTTGCTCCCCTTGCAGTCAAGAATGGAACTCCTCACAGCTCAGTGGCAGAGGTAAGCACTGATTTACAATGAACTTTTAAAAGAGATGAGCCCAGCCTGGAATTATGGTCAACTAAAGCAGGCAAGGACACGGGAAGCAGCGAGTTGCCTGGTTCCATGTGAAAGCTGTGCTAGCCACAAAGGCATGGAGTATGTGTTTGACACCTTCATAATTAATGAGGCAGACACCTAGATCAATCCCCAGTCATCGGGAGGAGACTTGTAAAAGGCAGAGGAATTCAGGACAGGCTTCAGCCAACTTCCCCAGGCAGTTTGGGCCAGGCAGTCTGTGGTTCAGGGGCTTGCCAGGTGCCAGAGCTACCAGGAAATCTTGGCCGTCGAAAGCCCAGCCTACCAACTGTACCCGAGGGAGGATATGTCAACCCCTTGCTGTCGGGACATCAGGTGTCATGCTCCCACCTCCAGCACCCAAGTGGTGGTGCAGGAGGGCAGTTCCCATCTGGGATGCTTCTGAGAGAGCTTGCACTTTGGGCCCAGTAATTCAGTTTTGAGCAAAAATGGTCTGTTGAAAGGAGCACAGATATTTCCTGTGGTTAAAAAAAAAAAGCATGTGCTACCTAATCAGCATGGGTGGCTGGGAGGGAAGCAAGGTAGTAAGGGTCAGGTGGAGCTCTGCTAATAAAAGGAATTGCAACAGAAGGCAGTGGGAATGTACCTTTTCAGGGAGAAGGCACAAGATTAAGGACAGCTGCAGCACAAGAGAAAAGCGGGATGAACCAGAAGCCGTAATGTGATCAGATCAAGTATTTTCAACAGAAGCTTTGGAAGATGTTTAAATTGTTGTTCTAAATTAATGAGCTGAAAGTATGTGGTTTTCAAAAAAAAAATCATTTTCATTACAGCCAGGTTTCTTTGACAGGAATACAAATATTTTGCAGAACCTCTTTGGTTGAGAAAATGAATTTTTGGTTATATCTTCTATTGTATCTTCTTTGATTTTCTGATAGAAAACTTCTTATTGGAGCTAAGGGAAATGTATCATTTGCCAAACTTCTTGTTGCAGCAATTTTGGCGTGGCCTGCTGTTGCCCTGCTTGCATCAGAGAATACTTGCAGACACCCACAGGCACTATGGCTATGTGCTGTCCTGAAGACAACTGTCCCCAAAAGTGAGTTCTCCAGAAGGGCTAACCTGGCCCACAAAGTCTATGAGTTTAGGGATGTGTAGAGGAAAGGCAGTCCAGATTAAATGGATCATTTAGGTAAAATCCCTCTAAGCAGAGAGGGGTCTTATCTCTGTAAGCAGACAAGGTAGAAGCACTGATGAGAGACTGCAGTGACTATCTGAGCTCTTTTAATCATGTTAGCTCATTAGCCATGCTGTCTTCAGCCTCATCAGCACATGAATGGGGGAAAGGGGAATACCCCCTGTGTTTCTGGGGTGTCACCCTCAGCTGCAGGGTGGCCCCTGACACATGAGCAGCAAGGCTGTGTCTCAGCCAGCATGCTAGGACAGTGTGCATCCAGAGAGGGCTTCCCCAGTCCTAGGGAGAAGGGAGGTTGATTTTCCAGCCATAGATAAGATTAGATTCACTCCTCTGTTTTGTGTGTACTATTCTGCTTCTATGAATTAACCATGTAGCCAGGGAACAGGACTGCATCCTTCTATTAATAAATACAGAGCAGATAATTGTAAGAATGAATGCGAGAATTTCATTGTTTGAAAAGCTAAACAGCGGAATTGAGGCATGCAGTGTGTTATTAATTAGTATTATTATTTAAAGTGAGCAATCCTGAACAGGCTTCTTGAGTTCTCTGATAGCATATTCATTAGCTGATCTACAGAGCTGTTATTTTCTTTGAAGTATGCCCTGCTTTGCAGTACTAGAGTGCACACACTGATTTACCGGTAAGGGTAATTGAAGGGCATGTCATAAACACCACTGACGTCATGGAATACTGTTCTTTAACCGTCTTTCCAGCTAACCCTTCCACATGGAAAAACAGATATTTTGCAGCTGACCCTCACCTGGTGTCAAGCATTTGTTCTCCCTCTGCTAGCATCTCCGCAGTTTTCTGAATGCATGGCAGCAGAGGATGTAGTTTTGCATTTATGGTTTCCCACACACATGAAGTATATGCACTTGAAAGTCTTTCATACACTAGCCCTTGCAAAAGTCTTAATGCTGCTCAGAAGGTTTGTCACAAAACAGTCTTTTGCATGAGTTTCAAAGGAGAGTCTACACATACCTAATCTATATTACTCAGGGGTAAAGCCCTGCTGGGGCTGATGAACTCCTCAGAAAAGCAGGGCTTTCCACCACACTTTCCTTGCACTTAGATCTTCCCTGAAGGTGGAAATACAGCCTCTGGTGGCATATTCCTTTCAGATTCTAAAGGGAAATCTAATGTATATGGAGAAGGCCAGGTAGGTTGGAAGAACTGTAGCTAAACTATGCATTCCAAACACATATCTCTAAGTAGCTCTACATATGGGCTGCAAAATTTGGAGGACCTTCAGCACTGAAATCTGAAAATTGGAGGTGCTTTGCATCCAGCTGGGCTGTTGGCTTGTAAATGCTGTAGTGGAATGTGGGTGCATGAGTGAGCAAAGGAACATCAGCCCATGTGGTTCCTACTTCTCACTTGCTTTCCCTCCTTCCTTCTTCCTCTCCTTCCCTCTTTTTTCCCCTCTATGCCTCTGTTTCATCCTGTGCATTTTCGTTTGTTTCTTCCCAGCTACAGGTCTATCTCCCATATATTTCTGGACAATTGAGAGATTGGAAGCATCTTTAAATACATAGCACTGAATAAAACCACTTCCTGAATTTTCCCCCCTCTCTTTTATTAGATTCTTCAATATAAGAAAGTGTCTGTCTTTACTGACATTCATTTAGTGATATCATTCCAGATAGCAGCAATAAGTAGGTCATAAAAATAGAATGGATAATCATCTTCCCCTCTCAAAAATTAAGGAAGCAGAAAAGATACATACCAATAACAAATAAAATGCAAAACACTTTATTTCAGAATATGGCAAAATATTTTTATATTTCAAAGGTATATATTCCTGTTTATCTCAAAGATGCCTGTTTCCAGTGCAGATGACTGGCTTCATTTGTAATTTAAAGCGATGGCCAAAGTTCTGTTCTGATTATGAATTGCTCACTTAAATGAGTGTTTGCTTTCTGTTCAAATGAAAATTGCCAAACACAATGGTATAAACCCACTTATGCAGCCAGGGTGCTGTCATGTTTTCCTATTGCTTTTAAGCTGGAAAGTGCTCTGTCCTCCCTCCACAGCTCAGACATACAGTGGGGTTTACTATCCCCATTTAATGGATCAACAGGGATTTAGAAAGCCTCTGTAGTTTTCCCAAAATCTCACAGGAGTCATTCACAGACGGGACATTTACTGACTATCTTCCAGATCCCAAGAATATCCCAGCTGAGGACTCTTGTAGTATCTCACCAGTGCCAGGACACAGGCAGCGTTATGTGACAGCTCATATTAGTGGATACATGGCACGTGGCATGGCATGGTTTTGGTTGGGATCACCCAGCATTTTCCCCACTGCTGCCAATGGTTAGGGAAAAGCAGCTAGGCCAGGGACTGCTCCTGGTTTGGGTTGTTGCCCCCCTGCTTTGGAGAGTGAGAGCTTAGCCAGAGGGACATAGGATGTGCTTTGTAGTACTCCTCCTTTAACTGTTCCCTGGCCCATTTTATTTCCCAGCATAGGTACAGCCACTTGGCATGTGTTTGTGGTTTGTGTTTGTCTGCTGGCACAGAAGTGACATATCTCAAGACTGGTTGGTGAAGAAAGAAGAGGAAACACAATATGAAATGTGGATGAGTCTTATGTGACCCTGAGCCAAGCCCTGCCTCAAGACTGGGGATATGTTTTCATGAAGGAACGTGATTCTCTGCCCATGCAGTGTCAGCACAAAGCAGAGATAGGCCCCAACACGTGACTCTTTAGTGACTAGTTTGAATGGAAATGTGTGATTTCTGAACAGATTTATTGTGCAAGCAAAAATGTATTTGCTAAAGATTACAGCAGTGTGTTTGCTCTGAATGCTGAGCCTAGGAAAAAAAGACTGCCCTGTGTGACTTTTCATAACACAGTGAAATAAGGGCTGTCGTGTCAAATACCTGTTTTAACTTTGTTAGCCCTGTCCCATGGTCTGCAGCACAGGGATTAGGTGATGGAAGCAGAGTAGAGTTGCGGATGCAGAGACCACTCTCTGGCTCAGACTCCAGCTCCTGCATCCCCTGCGGATATGGATGCTAGACCTACTTACCACCCATACTGCTGTAGGGTCTGGGCCAGGAGTGGAGCCTACATGCCCATTGTTTCCTGACTTTGCCAAAACTCTTCTCTGCACCATGTGTGAGGACACATCAAGGAGCTCTTTGGCCCACTGGAGTCCCTGGAGTCCTTCCTTAATCTTCCTCCAGCTTCTTTCTGCCACCTCCCTCTCAGGGTATCAGGAACCCAGGAGCCTCTGCTGCTGAGAACCAGGACTCAGCCTTGGACCTCTAATTAGTCATTATTGATTCAGATAGCCAATATTATTGCCTTTATGTTAGCGGTATCACGTTGTATGATTGCGTAGCCAGAAGGTTTGTGGAGGAGTTAGAACTATGATTCTGCTACTGTGACCATTACCCTTGAAACGCAGCAGCTAAGGAGCGGGGTCCCTTCCCATCCAGAGCTGTTCTGCAGGGTGGGTTCATGAGCATTTCCACTGAGGATAACTCATATAGGCCACATAGCCTCGTGGGCAACCAACCCTCCTGGTCTGAGACCCTACATGTTCTGGGATTGTGAACCACATGGGCAAGGGGCAGGGGTGTCCTCAGGCTTTTTGATGAAGGAAAGTAGATGCAGAGTGCCATCTGGGGAATTCCACAAGTCTAAATCCACCATTTTCCTTTTGTCTTTAAAAAAAAAATTAAAGCACTCAAGGGATTGATCTGTAACATGTAGACCTCAGTTTGATTTGGAACTGACATTCAGATGCACTTGTAGACAAAAATTGAAAAACGTGATCTTATAGGCATACTCAGGGTCAGCTGATAAAAATAATTCTTTTGCCAGTGTGTTGAATCCAGTTATCAGTTACATCACTCAATTTCCCTGGCAGAAACATTCCTGGGACTTTCTTTTTGCTGATACTCTGCTGCATTGTTTGGAATGAGAAACGCAGCCAACTGGCAAGTTATCTTGGAGTTGTCCTTGTACAAGGGAAAATGGGGCTTGATTTGGTCTGGAAGTCTGCTAACATTTGCTGTTGTGGCATTTTTGCCAGTCTTCATGACGCCAGCATATGGAGGAATGCTGCAGCACATGTATTTGAGGGGGTTTGTTTAATGTAAGGGTGTCTGTAGGAGTAGTTTCCTGAAAGGAACAAGTGGAGCGGCTGACCTTGCACTGATTCTGCTGACAGTTCCTGCTTGAAATAAGGTTGCCCTGGTCTAGTGTAACATCACTTACCTCCAGTCAGGGAGTTCCAAACTGTTAGGAGACACAAAAGAGCTATATAAGGAGTAACACGTCCACAGGCATCCCTCTGCACCAAACATGGGATCGGAGTATGCAGGCTTTGAAGGAACTCAGTTCCAGACTGAAAGTTGCAGTGGATTTATAAAATAAGTCCCTCAGCTCTGTACATCTTCAGCCATCAGAATTCAAATTCTGGATCCCAAGTCATGTTAAAGGTTAGAAAAAGGAAAATATCCTGAAATAGGAATCAAAATGGTCTCCAAAGTACCTGTTTTACAAGGCCAGAAGGAACAGCATCTGCATAGCTGTTACTTAAAAGTATGAAAATCAAAAAGCATTGTTGAAAACTGATTTAAGGGGCTGGGCAGATTCAGGTGCAAGGCAGGAGATTGAATGTTTTGCCTCTTTGCCCTCCTCATGCTTTATGCCTTGGAAACCTACCTATGTCCTGCCTGTTAATGAACATCTGCTTTTGATTGTCACAAACCCATATATTTCAGTAAAATAAACATACCTGGTCTCCACTTGGGAAAGAGCCTATTGTTTCTGCTGTGCCAGGTTCAAATACTGCTTTTAAATCAGAGATGAATGGTTTTTTTCTCTCTTGCCTAATAGTTACCTTTAAATGCTAAGTGACTCCATCAGGAATTATGTTTTTGTGTTTGGACTAGCTGCAGGACATGGGCTGAAATGTTGCCTTTTCTTTGGTGTCTGATGGGTCCTGTGTTGACAGACTATCTCCTGGCTATACTGGCTGTTGGTGTTAGAAAACAAATATATCTTTCCTGAGCTAATTCTGTGTTAGTCCAGCTGAACGCTGGACTAAATGCAAGTGATGACAATAAAACATGTCCTTACCGAGTCTATTCATCTTACCTGGTAACTCTGAACTACTGCTTTTACTGAAGCCAAGAAAGTTTTTACCATTGTGGCTGTCTATCTGTCCATGTGACTTCATGCCTGACCAGGGCTCCAGAAATCTGCATGATAAACAAATAGGGGAAAAAAAATACATGTGCGGTCACCATGAAAGCTGTGCAGGGCAGGAGCCCCTGGCTCCCCAGAACAGACAGACCTTTACATGTCATGACATGGTGTTTGCTGCTTGGTGACCTATCAATCTTATGCTACAGCATGAAAATCACTGTTTCTACACATGGGAGAAATCAACATCTATTGGTTTCATGTTGACTATTGGACTATATGATCATGATCATTTTTATTATGATTTTGGTCTTGCCTTACAACAGCACTGTGAGCAGCTGAGATTCCTCACCTTCACCTTTTCAGTCTTGGTTTCAACTAGACCCTGCAATTAGTTGTGAAGTAATGGGGGTAGGAGTGATTTTCTATTTGATTGAGTAAAAGGTTCAAGATTTAATCCTGCTTATTTATATATTTATTATGTCCTACCTAGATGGCAAAAAAAGGCACATTTAGTGGTTTAATTGTAAGGAAAACATCCGTGCAAATGTACTGGATGAGACCAAATATCCTTCTAGTCCAATAGTCTGTTTATAAAACTGTTTACAAAAACCTGACTACATTCTTGGGAACATGAGAACAGGACACATATGTATATTTCCTTAGAGTCCCTTGCACAATGACCATTTTCAGCTCAGAATGTTTTGGACTTTCCTAGCCACTACGGTTTGTTTATTTAGTAGCTTGCAATGGATCCCTTGTCCAGAGCTTGTCCTGTTCCTTCCTGCTGCACAGGTAACTGCTCTTGCTGCAAGAACCAACACCTCCTTTGGCTTGCTATGAACCTTGATCCTATTTTTTCATTTGATGGTTCCTAGGCCATCATTTGAAGATACTCTGGACAGCTGATCCCTCTCAAGTCACTTCTGATAGATGACTGTCTTTAATGTCTCAAAACCTGTATCCTCCAAGAGCATGTGGTCCACATCACGTTTACACTGCTAATTGCTATTTCAGAGGAGTGTGGTTGCCCACATACAGTGTTTTGCCATCAAAGGCCATGTTTGTTTTGGGAGAGTTAGCTGAGAGAAAATGTACAGAAGTGGTTTTGTCCATGAAGAAGCCTGTGCTGCAGAACTGGCCTGTTTGTGCACAGCAGGTCTCTCAGTGGCATCCAAAAGCATCAAGCCAAGAGCACAGGCACCACGAGACTGTCCTATACCCTGAACCTGCCCAAAGGCACAAGACTCGCTGCTGAGGAGAGCAGCTGGCCAAGGGCATGCCACAGCTCATAAGGGACATGTTCAACCTCTGCCTCGACAAAGGGTCAGCTGAAAAAAGAGGATCTCTCCAGGATTCCAGTGTATCTCCTGGTAGTTTTGGTTGGGAAGAAGTATGTTTTGGGAGATGCTTTAAACCCTCTCTGTTGTATATTTTCTTCTCGGCTTGCTGCTCACCAGTCTGTCCCCACAGGAAATTTCTGCTTTGCTAAAATTAAAGCATGGCCGTCTCCAGGAAAATATCTCCGATTTCTCAGGTATTGGAGAGTTCTTCACTCACATCTCAAATCTAGGCCAAATTAAGGACAAATCTGTGCCCAGATGAGCATTCTCCCACCCCTTTGAGTTTCCACTCAAAGTCAAGCCATTGTGCATACTTTCTTTTTTTTTTTTCCTTATTTTTTGCCCTTCTCAAGCCTCCACCATTTTGCATCATGATTCATGCATCTGCAAGAATACAGGGACTATGGGATGGGCAGTGAGGGAATACTCTGCCATTACTTATTACTTATTCTAAGCAACTGAGAATACTTCACAGAATGACTCAGTGAACTATTACCCCACATTTCTCATTTAAGCAGCATCAGGGAAAGGCTAGAACAGCAGCAGCCCTTACCTTCCCCTGCCCCCAAAGGCAAACGAACCATTAATGGTGCAGTAAAGCAACAGAGCAAAGGTGTGTTTGCTGCACAAGGCTGGTCCCATAAAACTGAACTTTGCCCAAGACAGAGCAAAATTGTAAGAAAGACAACAATTAAAGGCATGTTTTTTATAAGGAAAAGTTATTTATGACCTTCATCTGACATTTTATAAAGTTTTAATTTTGTTACAGAATGTCCATTCCTTTCATGCTTTGGCAGGAGAGATGTCAGGGCATTAGGATAGATGCAATAACCACATTTTTTTATGCTTACTTGTTATTGAACTACCTTCTCCTCTTTAAAGTGTTTCATGGTCGAACTACACTATTTGCATAATTACTGCCACATCACCAGTCAATCAATTTTATGTGTTTCTCTCCCAAACCAATTTAAAATATGATACGTATATAAAAACATCAGCCATGATTATACAGACTTCCCATTTATTATTGCTTCAGGTCAAAGATACATGATAAAATTACCCTCTGTTATTTTCCCCTCCCTTCCAGCTTCTTTAATTCACAGCTCTGAACAGTTCCTTTAGTATTGTTTATCAGCAATTTTATTTTTCTCTGAATGGGAGACAAAAGAAAATAAGTAATGGAGCTAGTCAAAACAAAGCAAGAACTACCACAGACAACTATGAGGATTGCTCATTTTTACAAGCATGTGGAATCACAAACAACTGTACACATTGATAGGCTTGCCACACAGATATCTGCAGGAAAGACAAAAGTATTCCTGCTTTCTGGGTAAATTCCAGACTTGAAAATAAGTGGTTCCAATGGAACCTGGGCTTCTGTGGCAGCTGAAACTTGATGGTTCTGTTTCACATCTTGGTGAAATACAAAAAACAAAAGAACACAACCTCAAGTTAGATGCAGTGACCGACATAAATGTCATCAGAAGCCAAGATGAACAAATTCCTCTTTGCATTTTACATACCAGTTAAATAGGGTGACACAATTCATTGCTGTTACAAGTTACTCTAGTTGGATCTTGCCACCAGTCCACATACAGAGAGAAAATTCAGAGATACTAGAAATCATTTATAATGAGAAAAAGTACTTGATTTCTTCATGACAGGAGTTAGCTTCCAGTTATGAATTATCATAGAATAAACAATATGAAATATTCTTCAAAATTTTTTTGCTGATCCCTGCTAATCTTCCATCCAAGGTACACCACAATGGACTTGACTTTTCATCCTTTTTATTGCAGACTTACTGAGTGTAAAAATCACTTCTGAACATTTGAAGGAAGAATGAAAAACTAGCTTGTTTCCTGCAAAAAGTAAAATATAACAGTAAGCATACTTATCAAAGCTCTCGGCTCCAGAAGATCCCAAACACAGCCAAAAAATATGTAATATCTCACTTCTGCTGACGACTAATTTATCTTGTTCTCCTCAGTGTCCAGAGTATCAGTGCTGTGTTTTTGTGTTTAGATTCAAATTCTAATGGATCGGAGCATAGTGGTTTGAAGTAAATGGCAAAATTCCCACTTATTTTCATGAAACAAGAATTTACATCGGCTTCAATAAAAGGTTCTCACTACCCTGGTCTGGGTGGTGTAATCCTCTGTTTCTTTGTGCTCTACTTTAGCTCGCTGTTGATTCAAACTCTGCTATTTGCATGCTGCTAGGAAATAATCTTGTGTGCTTCAAACTGGAAAACTATAGAAGCTCTGGAAGGTGAGCTGATTGCTATTTGTGGTTTTAAATCAGGTTCTTCATTGCTGATTAAATTTTTATAGGTAAATAGCGGTTTCTTTCAGGCAGCTTTCATGGCAGCTGCTGAGAGCTTCCTTCAGAAAAGCCAAGCCTCACCATTGTACAAATAATGTGTTCTGTCTTATCCTGACAGCAACAACATTATCAACAAGCTCCTGTCTTCTGCTTGATAAAAAAGGCTCAATAAAGCGGTCTTTGTACAAAACATACCGTGACAAAAGCAGCATGCAAGCAAAGAGAAGGTAGATCATTTGACTAACTTATATTGGGCGGAGATTTGGGGTAGATGCTGTAGCTGAGCTTGTAGATGTGTTCTTGTTTTCCTTCCACAAGAGATGGAGATCTGGTGGGAATGTTGATTCTTAAACATCTGCCAGGAGATGCTGCTCTGAATCCTGAGACAACCAGGCTCTGTCTATTAATTAAAATCAGATAATGTTCCATCAAGTTTCTGCTTTCTTTCCACATGGAGGAAGTCTAAATTATTAATTTTTGAATTTTGTGGTTTGTGCTGTGTTCTGGATATATGTAACCTGCAAAGTCATGGTAATATAAAACTGACAAGGGAAAGGACAATGTGCCCTGTGGTGGCATCAACATCTCTCTGACCCATCAGGTGACCCACCTGCTATCCCACACAAGCGAGGCATCAACTCAGTTCCCTTGCTAGACTGAGATGGGGCTGAAATAGCAATTCTGTGACTGAAGGATGGAGAGATGCTGGGCTGGGAGGTTCTACCAGGGCAGTATTAACCAAGCATTGACACGGATTGCTTGTGGAGAGAGGGTGTGGAGTCTTTTGGAGATATCAAAAGCTGCCTGGGCATGGTCCTGGACACACTGATGTAGGGATGGCCCTGCTTGAGCTGAAGCGTTGGACCAGGTGACCTCCAAAGGTACTGCTGTGGTTTAGCCCCAACCAGCAACTAAGCACCACACAGGTGCTCACTCACTTTCCACCCATCAGGACAAGTGAGAGGAGAATTGGATGGGTAAAAGTGAGAAAACTTGT
>VYZT01005459.1:6226-39742 GCA_013400735.1 Pomatostomus ruficeps | reverse complement strand
ACACCTGCAATACATTGATGATATATATCATTATGTGAGGCAATATAACAGAAGTTTTTGAGAAAGGAAGGAAAATAATCCAAATTCTCCTGAAAGCTGGTCTTGCTATAAAACAAAGTAAGGTAAAGGGTACTGCACAGGAGATTGAATTCTTGGGAATAAAATGGAAATATGGATGGCATCATATGCCTATGGAGGTGGTTAACAAAATAGCTGCTATGTCCCCACTGGCTAACAAGAATGAAACACAAGCTTTCCTAGGCCTTGTGGGGTTCTGGAGATTGCACATTCCAGGTGATAGTCAGCTTGCAGGCCCCCTCTATCAAGGGACCCAGAAGAATAATTTCGACTGGGGCCTTGAGCAGCAAGGGGCCTTTGAGCAGATCAAACAGGAAACAGCTCTTGGGCCTGTTCAGACAGTACCAGTCATGCAAAATATCTACACTGCAGCTGAGGACCAGGGCCTCACCTGGAGCCTCTGGCAAAGGACCTCAGAAGAAACCCAAGGTCGCTCCGAGGAGCCGGAGTTATGAAGGATCAGAAACCTGGTGCACTCCAGCTGAAAAAGAGATATCAGCAGCCTATGAGGGGGTTCGAGTGGGCTCAGAAGTTGTTGGGAGAGAAGTGTCTCCTCTTGGCACCACAACTGCCTGTGCTACACTGGATGTTCAAAGGAAATATCCCCTCAACACATCACACAACCAGCTCTACAATGGAGTAAGTGGGTAGCATTAATTACACAATGAGCCCAAATGGGAAACCCAGTTTCCCAGGAATCTTAGAAGTTATGAACTGGCCAGAAGCCAGAGATTTTGGAGCATTGCCTGAGAAGATGACTCATGCCCAAGAAGCACCACCATATAACAAGTTACCAGAAAAGGAAAGAGGCAATGCTCTATTTACTGATGAATCCTGCCATGTGATAGGAAACCATTGGAGGTGGAAAACTGCTCTGTGGAGTCCCACACAACAAGTCATTGAGACTGCTGAAGGGGAAGGCGAATCAAACCAATTTGCAGAGGTGAAAGCCATCCAACTAACCCTAGGGGTTGCTGAATGAGAAAAGTGGCCTGTACTCTGTCTCTGCACTGACTCCTGCATGGGGCTAACACCCTGTGGAGGTGGCTGCAGCAGTGGAAGAAGAGTAATTGGCAACACAGGAGTAAACCCGTCTGGGCTGCTGCATTGTGGCAGGACATCATTGCACAGGTAGAAACCATGACTCTGAAGGTAGATCATGCCACTGAAGAACTTCAGAACGACAAACAGATAGATAAAGCTGCTGGGATTGGAGTGGCTCAGGTGGACCTAGACTGGGAGGAAAGGGTGAGGTATTTATAGCCTGAAGGGCCCTTGAAACATCAGGACATGTAAGAAGGGATTGCCCATGCAGGGTTTGTGATTGAGGGGTGGACCTGGCCACAGAGGCCATCACACAGGTTGTTCAGCAATGTGAAACGTGCTGCAATCAAGTGAGCCATGCAAGTGAAATCTCTTTGGAATAGAGGGCGGTGGCTGGGTTTCCCATATGGTGAGGCCTGGCAAATTGCTTTGGACCATTGCCATGAACGCACCAAGGCAAAAGCTACATCCCCATCATGGTAGAGGCAACAACTGGCTGGTTGGAAACCTATCCAGTAAACTCTGCCACTGTTCTAAACACCATCTTAGGCCTTGAGAGATGCATTTTGTGGTGACATGGTACCCCAGAGAGACTTGAGTCAGACAATGCAATTCACTTTTGAAATAACCTTATAAACTCTTGGACAAAGAAACATGGCATTGAGTGGATGTATCACATCCCTTATCACCCACAAGCTCCAAGGAAAAATAATGGACTGCTGAAGGCTATGTTAAGAACATTAATGATGAAGTGTGCTGCTTGTGTCCTGATCACCCATCCTGATAAAATGGAGCCCAAGTCGTGAATCTGGAGGGTTGGAGGAAGCCCATGAGTTGGGAAAATAATATTTATATGCAAAAGCATGGGGGATAGTCATTAATGAAAATCTGTGTTTGGTATGGAGATGGTTTAGGGATGTAATTACGTTGTATGTGTGGGTGAGAATGGACTCCAGTAATGAGAAATAAATACAATGGAACAGTTGGAAGATATATAAATTATGTTGGATTTGAGTATGACTCAAATGGTGTGAAAGGGATGGAGATTGTATTGGGTCTGACTGAGATGGAGTTCATTTTGTCTTAGCAGCCCTCACAGTGCTGTGCTTTGCTTTGGTAGCTGGAGGGGTGTTGATAACACATCAGTGTTTTGGCTACTGCTGAGCAGAGCTAGTACAACATCAGTGCTGTGTAACATTCCTCCCCTGCTCCCCTGTCAAGGGGCTGGGAGTGGGCAAGATCCTGGGAGGGGACACAAGCAAGCCAGCTGACCCAGATTAACCAAAGGGATATTCTGTACCATATGACGTGAGCTCAGATATAAAAGCTAAAGGAGGGAGGAAGAATGGGGGGTATTTGTTGTTTAATAATGTTTGCTTCCTGGGAAGTGGCTGAACATTGATTGCCAATGAGAAGTAGAGATTAATTTTAGTTTCCCTTTGGTTATGCACTCACAGACCCTAAACTGCCTTATCTCAACCTAATAGTTGTTTTCCATCTTCTTTTTCTCTCCCCTGTCCTACTGGGGAGTGATAGAGCAGCTTGGTGAGCACCTGGCATCTAGCCAAGGTCAACTCATTACAGCGTTGTTAAACTGCAGCTATAAAATCCCCAGGGCCTGTGTTAGGACTTTTACTCTGTCATTGTTCATTCTGTCAGGAGCCATGGTGGATGCAAACTGACGATATTAACCAGCCGTGAAAAGCAGAGCAGAGAGTTCATGCCAATTCCACCCCCCACACCATCCAGTAGTTCCTGGTTGATATCACTTTTTTTTCCCCCAGTCTCGTCTCAAGTAAGAGTTCTCAGTGACAGCTCTGCTCACTGGGACGACAGCTGTCAGAGGGACAGCAAAAATAGATTGGAATGACTACATTTTTTTAGAAATTCCCAGAAAGTGGTGAGCAGCCAGTGACAGAAAATCTTGCAGATGTCTCAGAGCAAAAATCTGAAAATTGCAGCCCAAATCCCCACATACCTCTGAAACCATGGCCATCAACACTTGGAGAGTTAATTCCACATCAAAATGAAAGGTATCAGTATTACAGAATCCTCAAGGAAGTAAGAAAGGTTCTCATATGATGTATATCTACACACATATATATTTGATAGCAAATAATAGTTTATGATTCACATATCTTTTATTCTTAAGTCATTAATTCCCTTAAAGATGCTTTGCAACGAAGTATTCAGAGGAGACATTTTTTTCCATTGGACTACATATCTTCCATCCTTTCTGTCATCAGGAGTGTCTATAATTAAGATTTTTCTGGCAGATTGAAGCCATCTTGATAGATTTTATTTTTAAAATAGGCAATGTTTTTATAAAGTAAATGGGGTTATAATACCGTATTCAAGTGACGTCTGTGTTGCTAAAATTTAACTTGTCCAACTGAGGGCAGAAGGAGAATGATGTAATGAAGTACAGGGCTTTCACCAAAGGAGTGGATGGCAATGGCATGCCTCAAACACTCCATGTGAAACTCAGAATTCCTGAAATGTTATCTGTAAGGAGAGCTAGCCATGTGCCCAGGTGGTCACACTGCAGTATTTTATGCTTCAAAATCAGTGACTTTATGTATTGGTCAAGTTCCCACTCCATTCTACTGAGCTCCTGGTGTACCTTGGCCTATTCTGTGGATCTTAACTTGAAGTGTTCTCTTCCATTTGCTGTAAAATAGGAAAATAGTGTCAAAATTTTTGATTACCATAACATTCAGAAATAGAATCTAATTATTCTCTTCCATTTTCAGACTTGACTAGATTATTTTTTTTGGGAACCAATTAAAACCCTCTAGAAAAGAATGAATGTGCTCCAAGAATCTTTGCTTTTTCTGCAAAAACTATTTATTCTGTGTCATTTAAAAAACTGACAACAAATAATGCACATTATGTCCCATAGCATTTTTTTTCTTTTTCCTTGGTTTCTAAGGCTTTTGCAATCACACTGGGCAGTCTCTAATAAATTGGGAACCAATAGGTCAATTTTAGCCACATTAGACCATAATAGAAGTCTCTATTCTGTTGGTTCTGGTGGTTTTGTGAAAATCTGTAAAATGGTAGGCAAAAGTGAACTGAATTAAGGACCTCACTGAGAGAAAAAACCCTCACACAAACTCTGTATTTTTTGTGTTGTTTGGCCTGGCCATGCTGTGCGTAAGAGCTACAGACACAACCAACAGCAGACAGCGCAGATACACCACCAAGCCAGACCTGACTGTGCTCCTTTCTGCGCAGATGGCAGTGAGGAAATGTGGGGGGGCTACTAAAGGTATCACAGAATGAGATGAAAATCAGAGAAGAATTTGAATTATCACAGTGCAGGTAACAGGTACAGGGATGCAAACCCATGCAAAATCAGGTTTTAGTGAATTCATTGATCACAGGAAAAACCCCCAAATTTTTCCTGTTAGTACCTTTTGGACAAAGATTTGTCACATCCTTTAAAATAACCAAATTATTTTCTAAATGCCTGTGGGTGACAGTAAAAAAAGACTTAATTTCCTATCACAGTGGGCCAGATTCTCAGCCTGTGTGAACTGGCAGGATTAATACGAAATTAATTGAGTTGTGCTGACCTAATGCCAATTTGCCTACTGATTTAGGATGTTAAAAATACTTCCAAGTAAATTCATGAAATAAACAAGAAAAAAATAGGTAGGAATATGTTTTGGGGAAATGGACATAAAATGATGTTACAGAGGTAAAATATTGACTATTTTAAAAGTATCAAAATGAAGTAGGATATTTTATCCTTTGTATCCCAAAGCATTTCTCGGGTTTCTTTACCCTGTGTCAGGAAATAGTGTCTGTTTGGAGAGAAAATCTTGTATTTTTGGAGGGAAGTGAAAAAAGAAGCATAAAAATCACCCCAGGACACCTGGGCTGGGGCAAAAGCCTGGAGCATGGACACGAGGAGGAGACCGGGACTGTGAGGAGGGGTCAGTGGTACGACGGAGTGACACTGGGAGAGCAGAGCCTGGGAACCCCTCGTGGCTGAAATGCACAACCTGTGCTCACTGCAGCAGCCCCTCTCCTGTGCTAGGAACAGACACCAAGGCATAGGAACCCCCTGCCCCTCTGCTGCTACCTGATCTTTGTAGGAAGTGCTGGCTAACTTGAAATACTGGGGTTAGGGGTAGCCAACCAATGTCTTGGGTCAACTCATATAATTTCATATATTTTAAAAAATAAATTCCCCTCTGCTCCAAATGTAGGTGAGTCCAGAAGACTTCATTCAGTTGTGTTATAATGTTTAACCCACTCTGTCTTTTTAGATAAATTTTGAAATAATGCTACATGGAGCAAAACCTGAAGATTTTGTTTTGAAAATAACAGTGTAGGTGTATTTTTTTTTCTATCTTTTGCAGTCATTATTATTTGGCACATACGTCAGATTTGCTTTTTCCTGCAAAGTTACAATGTGGGCAATAGATAAATCAGTCACAAGCTCTATTTAAGAAATGCCAGGAGGTGGCGTGTGCCTACCTAATTTCCTCCCTCAGACTCAAGCACAGTTTTGCATTGCAAATACCAGATCAAATATATGCATTTGCTTTCACTTGGACTTCTGCCACATTTTAGGTACATAGCAATTAGTGTTTACCAAATGAGAAACTCTCCAATTTGTTTGCTCATTGCTGTTCAGTGTGTGCCCCAGTGGAGCATTTGTTACCTCTTTAGATTTTGCTTTTGTAACTTAATTTCCTTGTGGACTTTTGCTTTAGTGCTCATCAATACTTATCTTAGTTCCTCACAAAGTGTACATGCTAATTTGCTTTTTCCAGCACCTTTTTGAGATGAGTAGATAAGACACTTTTACCTCATTTCAATTGAGGCACAGACAGATTAAGTTTTGGGACATAGAGTTTGCAATGCAGAAAATTTGGTTTTTTCTTTCTGGAATTTTGTCTGGAAGGATAGTTGTGACTGCTCTACGAAGTGGCCCCTTGCAGAAGCAATCGTCCACTAATACCCAACAATTTCCAGTGTCTCTGAGGTTTCCCCTCTAGTCCTATCTCCTAGGTCTAAAGTTCATCCTCTTTCTTAATCACTCTGCACCACCATAAGTGGAGTGGATGTTGTTACTTCTTTCCTTGAAAAATTGGAAAAAATATAAGTAGTTGCTAAGGGCAAGATAGGGTTTTTGGGTTATGGGAGAGATGGGGAGACCCATAGTTCAGGGGAACTGAGGAAGAGGAGAGTAGGTGGGGGCAGAGCCCCTGTGGCCTCCTGTATCTCAAAGCCTTCCAGAGTCATTCTGGTATCACTCAGCATTCCTCACCAAAACCCACCAAAGAAAACCCAAAACCCAAAAAAACGCAAAGAAAAAGAGGAATTCCCCTGCATGCCTCACAGCCCCTTGGTCTTCTTATCCCCTTAATGAATTTCTCATGGTTTTCTTCAGTCATCCCCTGCTTTCCTTTTCCCCACTTCCTACCCCCATTGCCACTGCCATCAAGCTGAATTTTGCCTACAGAGCTGAAATACTGATTAGAAGCTGTTGCCACCAAACACATAGAAAGTATTTCTCAATCATCATTTAGAATCCTCTCCTCTCCTCTCCTCTCCTCTCCTCTCCTCTCCTCTCATTATATCAATATGCCAAGTTCATAAATGGCAAACTGTGGTAAAGGTGTTGCTTTGTCTAGCTTATGCTGGATGCAGCAGCCTGGGAGGAGGTCATGCCCTGACATGACATCTGTGACTGCCAAAATCTGGAACTGGTTCCAGCTTTGCTCTCAGGTGTGCCAGCTGGTCCTGCATGCTTACAGCCTGACTCTGCAATCCATATGTCCTTCATTAAGGGTTCATATCAGGTGCCACCCTAAAGACAGAATTTCTTAGGGCCAAAACTGATCAAAACATTGGCTGCCAGGAAAGTCAGCATTTCCAGAGCTAGGTTACTGCTGTCTGTAAAGTAGCCTAATGCTATCAATCACATTCTTTTTCTTTAAGCACTGGAATTTAATAATTTTGCCCAGACTGATCTAGAACTTGCACAGCCAAGTACCATATCGTGCCGTGTACATCTCAGTCCCCTGAGACTTACTCCTGCTCTCTGGGAACAAATCCATCTGACTTTCCCAAGCTAATTGGAATGCTAAATGAAAGAGTGAAGGACTGAGCATATATTTAAATACTATGGAATCTCACTGAAAAACACAAACCACACAAAAAATATTAAGACGACATTGTTTTAAAATGCAGCTTCTCAATGTCGCCGAACTCTAAAACCACTTCAAGAAATGCTGTTCAGAAAATCACTGACAGGGTTGATTTCTGACATCACTTGGCCTGACAGAAGGAAATTCAGTGAAGTAGGCAAGATTTGTGTGCATGTGAACAGACAAAATTTAGCTCTGAGTTGTTCATCTGTTGTGACTGCAGCAGAAAATATTATCTGTTACTTGACCATATTCTGTTCTTTATTTTGGTATGATTTTGACAGAAGAGATATGACATTTATTAATACATCTCAGAAAATTCTTTAAATGTTTTAAATAGAAAAGTATCTATAGCCCTTTCTAACCAGTCCTGCCTCTGTGAATAGGTAATTACTGAGATTAAACAAGTGTCTCTAAATTGCTTATATATTCCAATTGCTTCTATTTTCTGCTGGCTTTATGATTGGCCTTCTAAAGAAAGCATGAAAGAGATATTTGCTTTACTTTTGAAATAGCCTGCAGAAAATATTACTTTCATTTCAGGAATAGCAACAATTTGTTGTTTCTGAGGAAAAAAACTTTATTTTGCCATCTTGAACTGGTTTTCACTTGCAAGTTTCTGAAGCAAGAGGGCTTGTATGTATTTTTAATCTTCTAAATTCAAATTCTCATAGCATTGAAGAAAATAAAAGCAGCAAACAAAAAATTCTAGTTGAGTTAAAATAATAATGACTCCTTTCTCCAAGAAAAGTGTCATTCATGAAAGAAATTGCTGTGCCTGATCCTCAATCCTAGTTCTCAATCCTTGCAGCAATAATAGCAGTTAATTTTTTCTAGTCCTTTATATTGTACTGTTGGAGATGTTCTGTCCTTAATCTAAGATTGCAAACATGAATAAACCATGATCCTGCTGAGAGATATTCCTTTGACTTTAGCAGAACAGTGATTGCATTCACAAGTCTGCAGTGCAAATGTGAACAGGACTAAGCAGAAACCTTAGATTTGCTAATTTCTGCTTTAGAATTTTAGTAAATTCTAATTACTGAATTTTCCAAGAAGAAATTGTTCATTTTCTTTGTGGACTTTGTGAAAATTTTCTTTGTTTGTTTCATTCATGAACCACAAAAAGCCATGAAAAATGCTGCAGAGTATTTGTAGTACTTGTGCCTAAATTGTGAGTAGTATATTTACTATACCTGAATATATAAATTTAATATGCCTGTGCCTGAAGGGAACTTAAACAAAGGATGGGGAAGAACTATTTACAAGAGCAGGTAGTGACAAGACTAAGAGAAATGGGTTCAAATTGAAAGAGAGTAGGTTTAGACTAGATGTGAGGAAGAAAGTCTTTGCTGTCAGGGTGGTGAGGCAAGGAAATGGTGGATGCCCCATTCCTGGAAGTGTCCAAGGCCAGGCTGGATGGGGTTTCAAGCATCCTGTTCTGGTGGAAGATGTCCCTGCCTATGGCAGGGGGTTGGAAATTGATGATCTCCAAGGTGCCTTCCAACCCAAGCCATTCTGTGATTCTATGATAATGCCTTTTATCCAAAGAAGCTGGACAGATTTTACAAATACAGACTCTGCAAGAATATCTTCCCTACTACTTGCCTTCCAGACATTTGTCAGGTGTCTTGCACATGATAATAGTCATTTAAACTGTAAATGGATCAGTGAGTAAAAGGCAGTTGCATCATGCTCTTTCAGTATCTGAATTTTTTGTTTAGAAGTTTTCATATTTCTGTATGGAGACCAGAGAAGGGTGAATAGCTCTTTGCTTCCTTTATGGGTATTGTTCACAGCCTGTTGATACATGGAGAGGAAAGCAAATAGATGGGACCATTGGAACCACCATTCCTTGTTTGTCACATGATTTTATTTTTTTTTAAGTATAGACTTTAATCTCTATTTAACGTTTTGAATCTTCACAAGAACAAAATGAAGTAAACTAAGTATCTACTTTTATCATAAAGGACTCCTAGAAGTAGTGTATCCTGTTGCAACTATAGCAATATCCCGTAGATTTCTTACTTTTAATTTATGGAAGTATAACTGGTTACTCTAATAGCAGTTATCTCTTTCCTCTCATTAACATGGTTTTGTTGTTCAGATAAGTGCATAGAATCAGCTGACAAAAATGGTGTGTAAATTTTACTGTATGTTGTATTTTTACTCTGGTGTGCAATGGTTTATATGCATCACTAAAATGTGTGATTCCAAGACACAATATACTTTAACACCAGGAATATTTCATGCCAAACATTTGTGAAGACAAGTGTAGGTCATCTGGAGCTAAAGGTTCCTCTTTGGGACCTTGTTAAAAATTTTTCATACTGTTACAGAAAGGCCTGTTTAAAATGCTTCTGTGTCCAAGACACAGGAGTGGGATTCTAATTTACTAGATAATCATCCCCTTGGTGATTGTGCACAACACAGCCCAAGTGAGATGCATCTGATTTTTCATTTGTTTGCTTTTTATTAACATTAATCAAATCTTCAGAACTTCAAAATAGTTCTGTAGACAGATCTGTCAGACTCGCCTCTTTCCCTCCCTCATTCCTTCCTTCCCTTTTCTGTGATGACATTTACTCTGCAGCTGGAAAGTAATTCCATCATGTGTTGCATTAGTATGACTAATCATGGATGACAGTACTATCTCCTGATGGCTTTTGAAAACAGAAAAGCTGATTTCACAAGGAATAAGGCTTGACAAAATGGAAGTTCTGTCTTACACTCATTTGGTCTTCCATGTTATGGTTAATAGATCTTGTTATCTTATACCCTAGTGTGAAAGGAGAACATCGCTCATAGGAAATGTTTTTCACTTAGACCTAATCTAAAATTTGTTTTGCTTGTAACATGCAAATAATTTTTAAAAATCAGTTTAAAACAAACCACAACTATTGACATGTGTATTGGAGAGTAACCCAGAGCTACAACCAGATAGTACTGTGTCCTGGTGTAACTCTCAGCCATTTCAGTCTTTTCCTGACCATCTTCAGATGTCTTGCGACTACAGATACACTTGCAAATAAATCTAAACAGGTTTAGCATCTACAGGCATAGGATAAAGTGTTGGCTTGTCACTGCTCATAGTTGATGTGTGTCACCCACCAGATGTATTTACAGCCTTTGCAGTTTAATCCATTTTCAGTATGATTTACACTGGCAATTCTATTATCTCCAAATGCAGGAGCTCATTTTGGAGAGTGTCCAAACAACTCATTTGAATGTTTGATCTGACTTCTGTCAGGGAATCTAAAAATGTTCTGGTCCCACACAAGTGGGCTGTGGTCTCAGGCATCGTCCTACAGCTTCAGTGTTGCTCTTTTTGTATTTTAAAAAGCTACAGAGAACAGACCTTAGCTTACAACTGGTACTTGTCCACTTGATTCTTAAGTGAAAGCTGAGTGAAATACATTTTTATTGTATTAACAATAAATTTTTAATGGTAGTATTAAAAGCAAATTATGTACATTTTTTCCTGATATTGTATAAAATGCAAAAGATTAACATCTTCTCCTACTACTTTTACACAGATATTGGTCATTAATTTCAAACTTCTGATACAATTACTCAGTCACTTTCATGTTGCCTCTACTTATTACAGGCTCAGAAGGTACTTCAGTATTCCCTGTACTCTTGTACTCTTTCAAAGGGTAGGTGGAAAGCATTGCTGTCACATAATCAAAGCCTTTTTCAAAGGAAGGCTTTATTTCCCTATTTGACCTTTTTTTAGAGGAACAGTTTTGCATAAACTCCTCTTCCCTCCCAGCTATAGTGCTATAGAAGCCATGTGCTGTAAGAGACTTAGTATTTCCTACCTCATCAGTCCCATTCTACAGAGAAGTGGTCCATAAAATTACACCTTTCCGCTTGGCTGACAACACACTATCATTTTGCTCCCTCTCATAGAGCAAAACTTCATAAAGTGAAAGGAGGAATAAAAATAAATGAGGGAACAGGGTTCTTTCCCAGGAACTCTGTGTAGTGACAAGAGGTGACTTTACTTGCAAGTCAGAAGAGTCACAGTATCATAGAATAGTTTGGGTTAGACTGGACCTTAAAGATCGTCTTGTTCCAACGCCATGCCGTGAGAGGCAGCATCCTATATTTGAAGTAAGTTGAAATTGAAAAAAAAAAGCTCCAACAGTTGTTTGACATTTATCCTTGACTCCAACCTTCATTTTACTTGTCAAAAAGACTAAGAAATTGAAGGAGTCCAGCAACCTCTCACCTTCAGTCTCTTGGGCTTGTGTTAGGGAGTTTTAAAATGGCTGTTCAAAGCAGATGGAAATGGTTGGGGTTTGTGGTTCCCTCATCTTAGGTTGCTTTTATTCTCTCATTGTTGCGGTGTGTTGTTGGCCAGATTTCTGTTTTTCTCATGGCCAGGCACTGCTGTCCCCTCCCTCCCGCCTCGGGATCCGGTTTNCTGTCCCCTCCCTCCCGCCTCGGTATCCGGTTTCCCCCCCTGGAGGGTTCTGTATTGCGCAATCCTATACAAAGCCCGCCAAATTCAAACCCAGCACTTCTATCTCATAGGATGTTCGTACCCTCCCCTGCCCCCTCATGTTGGTATATATGTAACTGTAACATGCTGTGCCAGAGCTTCCCTGGCACAATTCCTGTGTCAAATAAGCCATCTGGGAGACCCTCCGCTTTGTCTCTCCTTCCTCGGCACGCCTGTACCATTGGGGGATTGGATGAAACCTTGCTGGACCTTCACCGGCCCTCCCGCACCTTCGGAGCAGCCGGCCAGCCCCTGGAACTGCGAGCGGTCGCCCGGTGCCCCCACCGGAGGCATTGCGGCATCCCATAGCATTCATTAGGAATGTATTTATGTCCAACCTGTAGAGGATTTTCCCTCAACTCTTGGTGTATTGAAATACTTGACAGATAACAGTTCTGATCAGCAGAGCTTGAAAAGGTCCTTTCTTTAATTCTGAGAATAGATTAACTAAACTATAGCTGGGTTAAACTATGGCAGGGACAAAGTAGGGGAGAGGAGGTGAGGTAAAGGTTGGTGGAGAAGTTCAGGAATAATTTCTCTGTGCTGCTCCCTGAATGTTATCTCAGGCACAGCATTTCCTCCCAGCTACATCTCCAGCTGTGGTGGCTGTCTGGAAAGGTGACCTACTTACATTCCCATCCCATGCCCTGCTGAGGAATAACACCCAACAGATCAGGAAGCTGCTACAAGAAATGAAAATCTTAGCTGAACGCTCACACTGTTTAGGTGATGTGGTGGTAGATTTCCTGTGGTGATGAGTCTGGTGAGAAAAGAATTGCGGGCAGTAACTGATGTCACCTAGGCTGCTCTGCTGTGACTTTGAATTCAAAATGACAAGCTGCTCAAAAAGGCCACTCATTACAGCTTTTCCCCTAATGTGTGAAATCTCCTTAAGTTTCAAGATAATTCAGCATAATATGGGACATACTAACAAATCCTGTATTACAGATGTATATGTTTATAAAATAAATTGTTTTAGGTGCATTGTTGCGACTGTAGAAGTGAATGGAGCACATTGGTGATAAAAGGTACACAGTTCCTCATTTGTAACACATTGACTCCACCTTCAGTGTTACATTGAGTGTTAGAGCACTTCAGACTATTCTGTCTCTGGAGAGAATCCAAGAAAGATGAAGCTGGGGTGAGAGGAACATAAAGGATGAAGGGAACGTCAGTACCATTCTTTAATCTCCCACTTCTGATCTGCAAAAGCCTGGGTTTGGCCCCATCAGCAGGTCTCAGGTACCAGGGAGGCTTAAGACCATTCTCCACAGAGCTTCTTCCAGCCTTCTGGGGGTGCTGTTTGATGGCAGTAGTGGAAGGGGACAGACAGGCCACAGTACACTGTGCCCGCAAGCTGTGAGGTACATGTAGAACTGGGAGATGAAAGCAGGAAAGAGTCGCCAGGCTTCAAATATTTGCATTTCATAGAATAAATCCCCAGTGTTTTGCCCAGAAGGGAGAACTGAATTTTCAGAAATGTTTAGGGGATAACAGTAGCCCTCTTCCAGGCATAGATTCTGCCTTTGCTAGGGTTGACCCAGTTCTGTTCCTCCTTTAGCATGACAGTATCTCACTAGAATAATAG
This sequence comes from Pomatostomus ruficeps, assembly GCA_013400735.1. Lineage (NCBI taxonomy): Eukaryota > Metazoa > Chordata > Aves > Passeriformes > Timaliidae > Pomatostomus > Pomatostomus ruficeps. The sequence continues at coordinate 26,358 of VYZT01005459.1, read as the reverse complement.
CATGTCTCAGTTCATACACAATGTCCCTTGCCATTGCTAAGATTCAGAATATAATTTAGTTATAAATATAGCTATTAATTTCAGCATCTCTAGGGATATGCTGAGACATTGATTCCTGCATTACTCTATGATGTATTTTTCACGGTCAGATTGCAGAAACATTTTTATACATTCTCTAGTTTAGATTAATAACTGTATTTGCAGGAAATAAACTTTATATCAGAACATTTTGGCACAATTTTACCTTTCCTGTTAAACTTGTTGGCTGGCTGAAAAATACAGTTTGTATAAAGTACTCTTTACTCAGACTCTGCCCTTTCCCTTTTGTGTTCTTAGGGGCATCAGTTCTTGTGTTCCTCGTATTTGGGACAGGACCAGTAATTGCAACATCGTGTATAAAGAATATTTTCTTCCACTGATACGAAGAAGTTGTACTGAAGAAAGATATTCTGATAATATTGCAAACTGGCCATCCTCCTACCTGCTATCTTGGCTGTTATGGCACACATAGTGTCCGTGATCCGAGCACTAAAAATGTATTAATCTGCTGTTCTTATTTTCCTGCTTCTCCCAGACCACGAGGTTGGCTTAACTATCATAAGATTTAAGCAATAATAGCAAGAATTTTATTTTTCTTATATCTTTCCAGTATTTGAGACTTGTGTTACCCTTATGTCTTACTTAAAGCTTTTATTCATGCCAATCAGAGACTGCTTCTTATGTGGAACTTTATTTCTAAAATCCACTAGCCTGGCTTTGCCATATAAATAAAATTACAGAATCATTGAATTGTTTAGGTTGGAAGGGACCTTAAAGATCATCTGCTTCCAACCTCCCTTGCACTAGACCAGGTTGTTCAATCCACTGTCCAGCCTGGCCTTGAACTATTCCAGGGATGGGGCAGCCACAGCTTCTCTGGGCAACCAGTTCCGGTGTCTCACCATCCTTACAGTAAAGAATTTCTTCCTAATATCCAATCTAAACCTACTTTCTTTCAGTTTGAACCCATTCCTCCTTGTCCTTTCTCTACATGTTCTTGTAAATAGTCTCTCTCCACCTTCCTTGTAGGCTCCCTTCAGGTCCTGGAAGACCACAATTAGATCACCCCTAAGCCTTCTCTTTTCTAGGCTGAACAATCCTGATTCTCCCAGCCTTTCCTCATAGAGAGATGCTCCAGCTGTCTGCTCATCCTGGTGGCCTCCTCTGGCCTCACTCCAACAGGCTGAGATCATCCCTGTGCCAGGGTCCCCACAGCTGAACACAGCACTGCAGGTGGGGTCTCACCAGAGCAGAGCAGAGGAGCTGAATCCCCTCCCTCTCCTGCTGCCCACGGTGCTTTGGATGCAGCCCAGGACACGTTTGGATTTCTGGTCTCCCAGTGCACATGGCTGGGTCATGTCCAGCCTCTCACTCACCAGCAGCCCCAAGTCCTTCTTGGCAGGGCTTCTCGATCTGTCCACTCATCGAATCCATCTCTCTCCAATTTAGCAAGAAGGAGGTTGTGCAGGTCTGTTGTGTCAAAGCCTTTACAGAAGTCCAGATAAATTACATCTGTAGCCCCTCCCTTGTCCACTGATGTGGTCACTCCATCATAGAATGCCACTGGGCAGGTTGGGCAGGACTTACCCTTGGTGACATTCTGCTGGCCGTCCCAAATCCCCTCCCTGTTTTCCATGTACCTTAGCATGGCTTCCAGGAGGATCTGTTCATTGTCTTCCCAGTCACAGAGGTGAGGCTGACAGGTTGGTAGTTCCCAGGGTCCTCCTTTCTACCCTTTTTAAAGACAGAGACTGTGTTTCCCTTTCTTCAGTCACCTGGGACTTCACTTGACTGGCATGACTTTTCAAAATCATGAAGAGTGACTTGGCAACTACATCAGCCAATTCCCTCCGGAGTTATTTCTGGTTTCACTTTCTCAATGATGTCCACATGCTGCTGGTTGCTCTTCAGCATCCCATTGGGCATCAAAAACACTTGAGCAGCAGGTTAGCTCTCCTGAAGCCCATGGCTGCAATTTTACTTGCTGCCCTGCTTTTTTCTCACCTGATGCTGAACTCCACAATTTCATGGTCACTGCAGCCACAGCGGCCCCCAACCTTCACATGTCCAGCAAGGCTTCCCTGTTGTTGGTGTGAGGGAGCAGCACACCATTCCTTATGGGATCCACTATCTTTTAAGTATAACTTCCATTTTTCTTGTGTATTAAAGACTTAAATGCCTAAAATCCACAGACTGCTGCTACATTCTATCTTCAAGTTCTGTAGCTGAAGAGCTGCCTATAGTGATTAACTAAGCCAAGATGCTTATGGAGTATCATTTCATTAACAGAGGTTCAAATTTGCATCGCTGACAGCAAAAACATGTGCTGCTGAAGCTGTGGAACACTGCAATTGAAAAGAAGAGTTCAGAGGTCATTTTGAATCTATAACCACAACTGGTGTGAAGTACAAGTGAAAATCAGCTGATGTACGCTTCGTGCTGCACAGATCTCTCCGTGAGAGTGGGTATAAATTTGGTCGGCCTCAATAGAGAAAAAAGGCACTGTACTGCTCTTGTAAAGGAGTGGTTTGATTGTAACAACCATGTTGTAGGGAGTTAGCACTTGGCTCCCACCCACTCTCCTCACCAGCACTCAGCAGAAGACAGAACTTCACTCTAAAGTGGATGTGCAGCACCACCTCTCGTTGGGATTGCTTTCTGCAATAGGATCCTTGCAGTTTCTGTCCTTTCTCCTTCTCGCCCCCTTGGTAAATGTAACAACAAACAGGGACAAACAGCACAATATTTTGCTTTTATGAATCTGTAAAAGTACGATTGTTCTGCCTTTCTTGAAGGCTGCAGGATCAATGTGCTCACACAACTCCTGTAAAGTGTTGCCATTTACATCCCTCAGATTAGACAGAACAGTCCACTTGGGCAAACTGCCTGTTGGAAACCTTTGCAGGTTGGCATCCCAGGAGTACTCCAGATATGCCAAAAACTTTGCCGTGGTTTAACCCTGGCCAGCAACTAAGCCCCACACAGCCACCTGCTCTCTCCCCCAGCTGGATGGGGGAGAGAATTGGAAGAGTGGAAGTGAGAAGATTTGTGAGTTGAGATAAAGAGAGTTTAATAGGTAGAGCAAATGCTGAGCACACAAGCAAAGTGAAATAAGGAATTCATTCCCTTCCCATGGGCAGGCAGGGGTCAACTGTCCCTAGGAACATAGGGCTCCATTGTGCATAACAGTGACTTGAGAAGGCAAACACCATCACTGAACATCTCCCCTTCCTTCTTCTTTGCCAGCTTTATATGCTGAGTACAGCACAATATGGCCTGGAATATACCTGTGGTCAGTTGGGGTCACCTATCCTGGCTGTGTCCCCTCCCAGCTCCTTCTGCACTTGTTTCTGGGAGGAGCAGAAAAGGCCCTGGCTCTGTGTAAGCCCTGCTCAGCAATAACTAAAACATCCCTGTGTTATCAATGCTGTTTCTAGCACAAATCAAAAACACAACCCTAAACTGGCTGTAACCTTTATCTCAGACAAACCAGCACCACATCTTAAATGAAACTAGGACTGGGAAACTGAGGCATTTCCTCTATTGAGAGGTAGGAATGCACATTTAGCTGCTTTGCCAAGGAGGTAGATCTAGCAGGGAAAGGAACCTCTTAAATTTGATCTGCTACTATCAAAAAAGTGATATGGGTAGGAGGCTTGTATGGAACTGTATTTTTCATATAATTCAACCATCCTGATGATGTTCACTCACTGTAATTTTAAACTATTTTTTTCCTTGAATTTCACTATTTTGGTATAAAGATAGATCCTTGTTTTGGGCTAGACTTTTCCTTAACAAATATTAAAGGAATAAAATCTCTCTCAATAAAGAGGAGCTTTTCTTAGAAAACACTTAAAGCCTGTTAGCGTGTAAACCGTAAAAAAACCCCAATGTGGATCCATGGTAATTCAGGCACCTACAACCATAAATAATCAAAAAAGCCTAGAAAAATTTAGAAGTTTTTAGAGACTTTGTGAGAACCTCTTGTAACTTTTGTCTATTTTTGTGTAATACTATCAAGAACTAGTTCAGTTTTAATGGCAAAGGTTAACAGGTATCATCACAGACTGGCATAAATTGGTATTTTTAGGCAATTTCTTCTCTCACACACTTGCAAATTAGGTAGTGGTCTTTAACAAAATAAAAAAACCAAACAGAAACAAACCCTCAATGATGAGGCAGTATCTGAAATAATACAAAATATGCAGATGTAGAAGAAAATTGATTCTCTCTATAGCTCATTTCTTTCACAAAGAAACATGAGCTCAGAACTTTGATGACTGGATGCTTAACTACTCAACCTCCTGGCTGACTAGATCTTCCTAATAGCATTATTTTTCTGAGGCAGCCCTAGTGGCAAAGATGTTTTAGAGCACTGAACTCTATGCTGACTTTCACTTATGGAACAGAGTAAAAGAATATTTTCTCTTAGTACAGAGCCTGCTGTGGGAAGAGATAAGTAGATGCTTTTAGGTAGCATGAATGGTATTGTAAAATGATATAATCATAATTTTATTCTGCTACCAAAATGTATGACACTGCAGGAATTCAAAATTCTTTATATGTTATCCATCACAACCAGTCTTGTGCAGATAACATACTAGAGTGCCACAGACTGATTTACACTTTAGAGAAAAATAGTGGTTTAGAGTGCATGTACCAAACTTTTCGCCATGGTCTCAGAAAAATAAATCACTTTTTCGTTTTTATTTTGTAGGCTATTAAAAATGTGATGACTAATTAGAATGAAAAAATGCAGCTTCATTATTGATTGAACTGAGCTGCATAATAATGCACTATCAAAAGGGTTTGGGAAGAAAAGATGCATTAAATAAGTAACACCAAACTTGAAAGTTTCTAAAAAGTCCATATAAATAATTAATTTCAAAGATTATAAAAAATTAAAAATCTTGTGAACATGTGCAGTCCTTATGCAATCAAAAATCCCACAGAAACAAGAAGTTTGCCAATGAAAGGAAAGACTTCAGGGCTTAGGAAATGAAGTCAGATGGAAGAAGGATGAGCATTTTATTAAAAAGATCAAATCTGAAAAATCATTTCTCAAGTTGAAGCTGTATTCTAATCCTTCCTAATAGACATTATTATTTTCTAATCTTGTTTTTTGCACCGTACTCTTTGAAACCATAGCAGTGCTTTACAAAGGAGGATGATGCCATAAAAGCGTACCATTCCAACTTCTCTAAGTTTGTTTGTCTCCTGTAAAATGGATCTATGACCATGACTTTACAATCTGTGTTTTGTTTGCATGAAGCAAAGAGATAGGAGGGAAGTAACAGTTAGTGACTTTTTCTCCACTTCCCAGCTCCAGGGAAGAGGAATTCACATCTGTCCAAAGGTGATGGGCTGAGGCACTGGTCACTTGGGTGTTTTGCAGAGCAGGTAACTGCACACAGGTTTTGTGCTTGAGACACCACAGACCCCTACTACTCACTTATTTCTGGCTATGCTATGTGCTCTGGTTCATGCCTTCAACACTTAAGTTACAGCTGTCTTCTATTTTCTTGTAACAGCTCTAGCAAGTCCTGCAGAAGAAAAAGTTCAATTGAAGGAAGAAAGCTTAAAGTGCTGAAGATAAACCTGGTTAGCAGAGAAAAAAGGACTGCAAGACCTGTGATTCTCCCCATCAACAGCAGCTTGCAGCTCGACTTGAAACAGAGAAATCTGTCAACAGCTGCCATGTGAGCTTCAAACAAGTGTTGAAATGTTCAGCTCCTCTTGAATCCCCTGCCACTGCTATAATCTTCCTCAGTTGCTCTCCTAGTTATCTATGGAGTTGAAAATTTCCTGGTGGCCCTCTTGCCGAAAGGCCCATGTAATGAGATTCTGTCAGCTCTACTCTGTTCCTTGTCCCTCAGATGAGGAAGATGCCATCCTCTGGAGGAACCAGGTCAGATCAGTTGTTAGAAAACACTGAAATTAATGAAATAATTTGGAAAAAAAAACCCCAACACTCTCATACATACATAGGACTGTATTAGGACAAAGCATAGCTTTTAATTGTGTTATACATGCTCAATGACTTTGCAAAATAAAATCCTGATCATGTTGAGTTGTTGCAGACTTACGCACTCACCTTTCGTGACAGTTTTCCGAGAGGAGCAGGAGGATGGAGTGTAACTGTTGTGTATCAAGCTTATGCTCAGACGTGCACAGAGGAGAAACAAGGCTTCCTCCCTCCTGTAACTGTATCTTTCTCTTGGATCTTTTCCAGCATGCTTTTCATTTGTTTGCCACAGGAGTAGAGGAGCACATTCTCATTGGCCCATCTGAAATCCTCCACATCTAAGGCAGAAGCAATAGGAAACACAAAAGAACACAAGTAAGGTTCAGTTCAAGCAAAAATCACAAGCATTCTTAAAGAGGAATACTAAAATTATTTCTTTTTACTGTTTTAGGTGATGATATAGAAATCTATGCAGATATGGCCTTAAAAATCAGTAAAAGAACCATCCAGTTATCATCTCATAAAACATGCTGTTTTTCATTAGTGCTTGAGGTTTTAGAAATACCTGTGAAGACTTTTCTGCTTCGAAGTGCAAAATAAATTGGATTGTATGGAGCATCAGCAGTCTTAGGCAAAATTAAGCTTTCAGGGAGGCTTAATGGCAAAGAACATAATGGTATTTAAATTACTGAACCATAAAGGACAGAACTATCAACAAGTGAACAAAAAACATAACCCATGAAGAAAACTCTGAGAGCAAAGTATAGTTATTTCATCCCATTAAGGGATTCAGCTTCTTCCCTAATTTTTGAAACAGATGGTATGACAAGATTGGCAATGCTCTGCAGCATAAGCATCATCTAACTCATTGAGAGCTGAGCTGAAAATAACAAAATGAAACTCAGCATGGAAAAAGACTCAAGCTAACCCATGCATGGGGAAAGAAATTCAAAACTAAGAGATGGAAACAAGAGGAAACCTGGAAAGCGAGTGTGCTAAAGAAGGCCGAGGAATGGGTGGCACACAGATGGCGTCCACTTAACCAGGCGAGGGGCTTCAGCTGTGCAGACTGGAATTATTCAAACTGGAACGTGACTGGGATGTTGTGACTTGAACTTATGCATTTAGCTAATAAATTAGTTATTGCACAGCTTTTAATGATGAGAACTCACTGGAGCTTTTTTTTTTTGCCTTTGCTAAAATTTTCCATACCCTCTTGACCTTTTCCATCGCAGACATGAAGCACCATATTTTGTGGTTCAAAAAGTTTGTAAATTCTGTCAGAGTTGCAGATTGCTCTTTTTCCTCAGCCTCCTGGGAAGGTCTGATCCAGTTCCACAGTGCTGCCTTTGGAAACACCAGCACTGAGCGCTGTGTGTTTGTGTGTTTGTCATGAACAAATAAATATTCATCTGGTCCATCTGTGTGATCAGACTAAGTGACAGAACCCTCCTTTTCTGGCCAAAGTGCTTGGAGAAATTTGTGTCTTTCCTGATTAATTTTTAAAAAAAATTTTAGCAATACTTCAGCAGTTACTATATGTTACATTCCCTCAATACATTTGGGTGTAACTGGTTATGTATAGTAGCTGAACATATCCATTACTAATTTTCATGTGGGTGAAAAATGGAGCTGATTATAACTCATGCAGTGATTTGATGGCTGTGAGTAATTCCAGTTTTTAAATTTCAGGACTTGTGGGTTTTGTCCTTTCACTGTTTGCTTTCTTCATGCATGAGCTTCATATTGAGACCAGCCAAAGCAAAACTAGCAATGAAATGAAGGAAAGGTGCTTAAGCCAAGAGGCGCCAGCCCATGGGAACTGTCAACCTTTAGGAAATTTGTTCTGGATATTTAGTAGATTTAATTTTGTTTTGAAAGAAGGATTATAATCATACATGGTAAAGAACCTGAGTGAAAATTATTTCCCTTTCCAATTCAAAATATAAGAATAACAATGATTATCTTGGTCTAGGGTTTTCCATTAACACAGCAGTTACCAAGGAAAAGCTTTGGACCAGGTTTGAAAAGAATCATTACATGAGTAACAGATATTTGATACTTTCTGAATAATACCTCATGTTCCAAATTAAAAGTAGCCTTTTACAGAAAGTTTCTCTTTCTGACTTGGTTTCAAGTCATTACAGTGACTCATTAAAATACATTGTTTCTGAAAACTCCCTAAAGGATCAAAGGGAGTGTCATTCAGACAGATCATCACCCATAAGGTACTGCTTTGCAATTTATATGACTTCTATAACACAAATCTGTTTTTTGTTTTTAAACTGACAATGTGTTCTGGACTTCAAATTTTTTGCATTACAGGCAACTTTGAAGTGCTGGGATTTGCTTTGGGTACATGGAGAGGGATGATCATGGGGATACATCTCATCATTGCCTCTCAGGGTGAAAATGCTGCATGTCTGCCCTTGTCAGCACAAAGGTTCGCCAAGGGAACTTGTGTGTACAAATGTAGGAAACTGCTAGCAAACCCTCCTGGTGAATTTAACAGAATGTAGCACATGTAACACACTGGTTGGCTGCACAGGTCCTTGGTGGATAATACCTGTGCTGAGGCAGAGGGCCTGGGCACAGGCATCAGAAGGTTGCAGTAGTGTAATTGCAACGGCAGAATGGAGAGGAACAGCAGGTTAAATTCTACCTGGTGCTTGAGGAGACTTTGGGCCGTCTGTATCCCACTTGAGAGTACACCCTTCTACCTCCCTAGAAAGGCTAGAGCCTTTCATTCTCTCCTGCTCCTGCTTTTAAATACTCATTATAATCCTGGACATAGATCTAGATTAGTGTCCTGACCACAGCCACAGGAGAATATTTCACATAGAGCAAAGTATAAAAAGGTCAAACTGGAATCCTGCTAAATGAGAATATTAGGAATATTTACTAGAGTCAAACATAGCATTTGCCTAACGAACCCAGAACTGTTCAAATACTTCTGTCATGCAGATAATTTTATTAAGAAAAAAAAAGATATTGCTTTGCTTTTCCAAATTGCCATGTTTTCCTGATGTATTTGGCCAGTTTATAAACTGCAGTATCAGATGGGGCATTCATCAAGGGCGAACCACCCAGTCGTGCTGAGGATGGGACCTCCAGATGCCCTGAGCTGCCCCCTGGGAATATTGCTGTCCCTGCTGCCTCCCTCCCCAGCCAGGGAAACTCAGCCTGCTGGAACAGGGCTCAAAGCAGGCAGGGTAGCAGGCTGCACACAGCCTTCCCTTCTGCAGTCCCTGTCCTGGTGGGGCTGGAATCCCCAGGGGATGAAACAACACCTCTTACTAGTGAAGCAATGAATCAAAGCTCAGGCACCTGTGATCTCCTCTCCCATTAAGAGCTGGACCATCTGAAGCACTGCTGGCGATGTTAGACCTCTGCTTGCAAAGGGAGCTTGTATCTGGCGGGTTTGCTTGCCTGAATAAAAAGTTAGTTGCTTGAATTTTTTATTCCCACTGCTTTGAAAGTCTGTTTGTGGTGACAGCATTACCAAGCAGTGACGCAATACCCTCGGTAAACACAACGGGGGCGGGACAGAGGGGAATTTCACACAGTGTGGCTGGACTGTCGTCTTTCCCCTTCTTGCTGACTGCCGGGCTGCTCTCTTCCGCCTCCCTCCTTCCTTCTCAGTCCTCACCTCTCTTTCCTTTCCCGCTTTCCTTTATGAAAGGATAAATATTCCCTCTCCAATTCTTTCTAAACTAAAGGGAGACATTGCATACTAAGTTACATTTACTATTTTGGCTCTAATCTAACCAAAACACAACCAAGTAGGGTTTTAGCCTCCTCTGGGGATCTCTACGTGACTCCAGGGACTAATAATGAATATTCAGCAGCTCAATTATGTGCTATGGAAACAGAAGTGGATAACCCAGGGGAAAGAGAAATAAAAGGCCTAATCAAAGGAAAGAGATAACTTGAAGATAAATGTGATAGAACCATGAAACAGAGAATTACAAAAGGCTCTTCCAGATTGCAGAGGGGTGGAGGAGAAAGATTTTCCTTGCAAAAGATAAAACACTGTGAAGAAGAGTCACAGAAATCAGGAAAAATATTCCTACTGTCATAGGTATGGCCCTTCAATTAAATGGTACTTTGATGTTTGTCTCATTGGGATGGAAACATCCAGCTGCTGCCCTGCTCCCTAGATCTGGCCCATCCATCTCACCTAGGACAGCTGTTTAGGAAGCAAGAGGTTCCCTAATCCCTGAGCACTTCCTTTCAAGCCCAGGCTGTCCCTCTACAGAGCCTGCCCTGAGCTGCTCCTGCCTCTTGCTTCCCTGTGTGAAACGAGGAGCAGACACCTGCTTGCACAAACAGCTGAGCCTCTCCCTGCTGGCATGACGGGTGCTCTCACATCCATGTTATCTGCAAGGAAAAGGAATATGCCCTGCCCTGCAAATAACATATTTGACCCACTTTTTAAAGCTTTTGAGTTAGATTAAATGGATTGTCCATACCAAAGCCAGCAGCAATGAGTAAAAAGCTTTCCCAGCTGAAACTGAGGTCCGTTAATCCCCTTTCAGTTCACTGTGCTGTTCTGTAAGGTGTCTGATTTGAATTCTATTTCCTTAACACATTAATAACAGGACATAGTCCCAGATAATTACTCTTTCTTTGCTGTTGGAAATTAAACTGGAAGTATTTGAGCCTTCTGTGCCTGTGAAAGGTTTTCTTGCTGGGTCTTGGGGGACTACACGGAAATTACTTTGCAGATTCTTCCTTGGTTTGGAATTTGTGAATGATCAGCAGGTGGTTTTTGGCCATCAATCAGGAGCTGTACTTTAACTGAATTATTTAGATGAGAGACCCAAATGGTGGTTTCAATTTCTCTTAGCCAAAAACTGTAAAGGTAAAAGCTGCTTTCCAACTGAAGTATGACATTTCAGGTTTTGGGATTGAACCTGAGAGGCCTTGCAGCACACATTCACCAATCAGCTACACATCTGGGGAGCATGGCCCCCAGAGCCTCTCTGAATTTAGAAATTAAAAATCAAAATCCATTTACTCAAGTCCCCAAGCAAAGCAATTTAGACTTTGATTTCTTGTAGCATCTTTCAGCTGATTTATGCTGTGATTAAATTTTTTGTTGCTGATGATGCATTATGCATGCAATAGCTGATGAAATAACATCACAGTAAAATCTAAAAATAGAGTCATTCAAGTATCCTTTAAAGAAAGCCTGACATGAATGCTAGCTCACACATCAGTGAAACTGAGCTGCAAAAGCACATTCCTCTTAGCCACACTTCATGCAGAATTGAAAGCCCAGACAGATCCCTGTTGTGCACATTTCTACCATCTAAACCTCAGAGGTGATTTGATTTGATTTAGTTTAATTTAATGAGACAGGAAGAGTGGCGAGGTGTACACTGAGTTCTGTACAGCACAGGTTGATGGTTTTACCCATTTTGTCCCTTCCAGTTAATGTGCTGCAATTGGCTGCTCCTCAGCAGACCTGTGGGTACCTCCTCAAGCCACGGGTAGCATTTCAAAAGAGCTTTTACATTCCCTCAAATAAGAGAATGAAGCAACTCAACCTTTTTGATATCAACAGAGGAAAATGTCTTTCTTTCAAGCTATAAGCAGCCATAGCCTAAACATCTGCTCTCTGCCTCAATCATTTATTCTCTTCTTGATTTGAAAATATGTTTAGGAGGGTTCAGGACTTCAGGCTGATTCCCATAACCTGCTTATTGGTGTCCTAGCAGAAGGATTTGCCTTCTTGAGTCATTGGGGACCCTAAAATCCATTGTTGTGCCCCCTTCCCTTGGAATGGACACCTCTGAGGAGGGGGTACTTCATTCAGTCTCTTTCAGGGTGCCAAGGAAGGTAATGAATATGTGTGGTCAGCTAAAAGGAGCTGTTTTAATCTGTGTATTCACTGAGTAACATGCTCTGTGGGTGTGACAGTTGTGCAGAACACGACAGAGGATCCACTCATCCTCAGCAGCACATCACTTCAACTGTTCCCCCTTCACGAAGCTTAAAAGGGGAATAGAGATATAAAAAACTTATGGTAAAGGGATTCTTCAAGTTTAGGCATAGAATAATAGAGGTGAAACATACAGGAAATATTAATTATAACTAGGCAAATGAATTGTTTGGAAGAGAGAAGAGTGATGGAAAAATGAGTGTGACTTCTGGACTCCTCCCCTCCCAGAGCCCAAGTGACCTTCAAAGCTTTTCCAGAGTGTGTTTTAAAGTTTGACTCCATTCTGACATTGCTTTCCTCTTCTGCACAGTTAACCCTGAAGCAGGCAGGTCTCCTTTTGAAGAATGCTTGGTGAGATTTATTATTTTGGCTTCAGTGTGAGAGTAACTACTGTCAGCACATGGGGATCGACAGTGGGCTTTGGTTTTGAACACAGCAATTATAAACAGACCTGCCTATAGAGAGCAGGGAGTTGACCTTGCAAACATTGGGCACTGTATTGAGTTCAGCTCGCTCCTTACTGACGGGATTTATTTGTTTTACTTCTCTGTCTTCAGCAGTGAAAGACTCTGACAGAATATCAATGCAATGGGTTGTGTCTCAGTCATTTCAAAACAGCCTTTCCCTGCAATCGAGATTTCATTGCTTTGAGACTTGCAGAAAAAGAACTTTTTTTGCTTTTCCCTCTGCATCACATAGTGTCTCTAGCTGGATCATCTGAGGCACTTTTGCAGCATTTAAGTAAGCTTTCACTACTTCACACACAGAAGAAGTACAGGCTTTCGTTAAGCGTCTGTAGCACAATTAGCCTATTAACATTCAGCAAAGCAGAGATGACTTTAATTATTTCATTTGCAGTTGCTGCCTCCAGCGTGGTTTGTTTGGAATAAGCAGCCGTGGTAGTTAATGGCTGTAGCACAGCCAGGGAGAGCAGCAGCGAGGCAGACGTGCTTGCAAGCAAAGCTGCAGCAACGTCCCTTCATGGCACGCCTGATCCCCACCCTTTAACACGGGTCCGGTGGGAGCTCCTCGGTGTCTGCTGGCACCTCCACACCCAGAATTACAAACAGCGTTTAATGCCTGCAGATTCGCCCTCCCGATGGCGAGCAGCAGCGGCTGCAGCAGCCTGTTAGTTAATAGCATGTGACAGAACTGCTGCTTTTGCTCAGGTTGTGTGGGTCTGTGCCTTCAGAGCTGAAAACTCCAGGTTTATTCCCAGTTAATGACAGCAGCACCACTGCCTGCGCACATGCATTATTTACATGGAAACAAAATTAAAACTTTGACAGAGGAGAATATTTTAGGCAGATTGTTTCTGCTTTCAGAAAACAGTGGGAAGCAGTGATGCCATAACTGAGAGAATAACACAGTTAAATCCATCTTTGATACACCCAGAAGTGACAATGCAATTTTGCCAAGGGTCAAAGTATTCTAGACCTGTTCCTAACTAATGAGCCAGAGATCCATCTCCCATCAAATAAGGTACTTCCACACGATGAAACTTTGAAAATTACATGAAATCCATAAAATGTAATGGCATCTTGATAATTCTTTTTAAATTAGTCACATCTATAGAGAAGATAAATCCATCAGCCAGAATGTCATTTATTTTTCTGTGAATATGACAATTTAAACAGTGTGAAGTTTAGATTGCAATAAGTTGGATTGCTTGCTGGTTTTGTCCTAAATTTATAGAAGCCAGATGAAAGCTCCTTTCTAGCCTCAAAAAAAGCAGTTTTCCTGCTGACGTACATTCTTAAACATTGGAGGAAGATATTTCCTTTAAAGCAGCCAAGACAAGAATATCAAATATCTATTGGGAAAATAATTTGGGCTCCTGAAATGTTAATACAAATACAAATCCCTCTAGTATTAAACTCTAATAAAATTTTCAATAGTTTTAGAAGTAAAACTTACGGACATATTTATTGGAAAGTCTAGTCTATTATTGGAGAGGTAAAAAAAATATTCACCCATGCTCATACTATCTGCAAATGTGTTTTTACGTTTGCATTCAGTTATTAAAGTACAGCTGTTTATGAAGATTTATGTTGAACATCTTTTTCTGCTCTAGTTCCTTCCCAGAAAATGGATTTTTCAGAACAAATATTTTTGTAAGACTATTTCAGGTAAGATGGCATTTCCACTCAGTTACGTGAGACCAGTTCTGCAGCAGTCCTCAGGGACATGACAACCTAAAGATTGTTCTTAAGAATACCTGATTCTCACTGTTGCCCTGTGTTCTGCATGCTTCCCTCATTTCTCGCTTTCTTCATTCCTTGTACAAATCTTGGCTTTATTATGATCTGAATTGATACAGTACTTCTGTTTCTAAAATAAAACATTTTGAATCCATTTTGATTTTGCAAGTTAAATCCCAAACTACTGAGATCAGCCAGAATTTTGCTATGGTTTTAAAATATATACTGCAGCTCAGAGACCTAATGGTATAATCTATGGTCCTGTTCCATTTAAGGTGTTAAGTTTGTGCTCCAACCTCATTCCACTTAAATGATCCTTGTCATGACTACTCCACCAGTTTTGACTATCTGAAGAGAGCATAATTTTCTGTTTAAAGGCAAAACATTTGGACTATTGGAGACACACCTGGAGAGAGGGTTCTGATGCCAACCAGTCCCCAAGGGAGAGCAATGTCCTCTGACTCCTTCCACAGGAGCCCAGTATCTGCACCCCCGAGGATGTCCCACAGGCAGGACAACATGCAGGGGAAGAGAGCCCTCTTGGGTAGTGTGTTTCCATAGTTTTGGGGAAGAAACATCAAATCCAGCACTTCATCCCACAAACGGCAAACCTCTGACAGTCAGGTCACAGAACCATGGCTTGGTATGGTCCCGGTTAGATGCTTTACCAAGCTTTTAGTTTTTGGTGTAGCTCTGATAATATGTGAGGTGCACAGAGAGAAAGAGCGGAACCTCCTGTCCTGTATTAGGGCATGAAAAGGTTTAACTAAATCCACTCTGAAATGAGCCTGAGCCTCTGAGGTGTTTTAATACTGCAGAAACACAGTAGAATACTAGAATACCATGAAGGGGAACATTTTCAAAGCTGATCTGGTCAAAAAGGTGAAGATCCCTTGTGTATGGACACAATTAGCTATTGCCAGCTCAGGAAAGCACCTGTGTGTGATTGCACAGTACCAGGTGCTTCAGAGTGGCCCTAAATAGGGACAAAGCTGCAGACCCAAGGTCTCTGTGGGTAACTGGGCTCTGACACAGCACTGAGCTCAGTATTTGTGAAAGAAAAACAATCAGGTATGAGAAAAAGTATCAAATTATGTTTATCATGGAAAAGGAGATAATTTTTTTTTTTCCCCCCCAAATGGTGCTTCAGTTTCAGTGGATGCTCAGCACAAGTGAGAATTACACTGGAGGGCAGAAGTCTGCTGCTGCTGGATCAACAAAGCCTCTCTGAGTCTGATAGCTGAATAATTAAGAAAGACAGTGCTTCCGTCAAGCCTCTTTTAACCATGCAGTGCTTTGGTGCTATATTTACAGCTGTTACATAACCTTAGACGTTGCTTATGCTATAATGAAGAAACCCAGCAGGTTGCCAGCTTAAATAAGATTTCAGGTGTGTTAAAATGAGTTATCCATCCCCATTTGTTTATGTTGTTACAGTCCTGGGACTTGGGCAATCTTCATTTTGGTTTATTTGTGGGTTTGTAATAAATTTTGCTGCAGTATGGAGCTAAATTATTTTTTAAATACTGATGCAGATTGGATTATTACTCAAAAGTAGAACTAAAAATCAACAGATGTAAGAGATATATTTAAACTAATTCCCATCACATCAGAGCAGAAACAGGCACATGGCGTGTGGTTTCTTTTTCCTGTACCAACCATCTGATCTCTGCCTGTGATCATTAATTTAGCTCATGCCAAATTGTATTTTCAAATACATCTCAAAACAAATGAACACATTCTTCAGTTTTCAGATTCCAGTCATTCTGCTGTGGGTAACCTTCATTTCAAGGGTATCTGGACCCTGACAGCCAGCAGCATTATTTATCAGTGAAATGTCTAATGGCCCAATTCTGCAGATGTTGGAATTATTGCATGATGGTTGCATTTTGTCAGCAATCACTGAATGTCCAGGCTGGAATTTAAGAGCTGCTACAAATTGATCTGTATAATAAGAGGTAGGTGTTGGGACAAGGGGGGTCAGAGCACACGCCTGCCAGTGGATTTGGTGAGCAGCAACTCATGAGTTGTTTTTCAATCTCCCACCAGCTGGACTTCTAGCAAATACCCAGTAAAATTATAACAAATGCTGATTAAACTGGGACTTGCACAGCTAAAAGCTGTGCTATAGCTTTGGTTTATGATGTTAAATTCTAAAGAACTAGACAATAACAACTCCTGAACATTGTGAAACAGAGCAAATAAAATATGAACAAATGTACTTCTATGAGCTGTTCACATTAGTGAGATGGCTCTCAGGAGTCTGGTTACTTGCATTAAAAAGATGTGCAGTTTGCAACTTTTGTTGGAGAGGAAAGCTGTCTGTCTTTCACGTGCAAAAATTGCATAATTTTATACTTACTTGAGGTTCTTGCAGAGGAGGTTTCTGAGTCACGCAGCTTTTCATTTCATTAGCAACAATATTACCACAATGAGTGGTATTAAAACTACATGAACAGCACAAATATTGGAAACAATATTGGCAGGAAAGCCAGCAAATTTGCTGCTGCCTGGTGCCTGTTTCTAGGGCCTGAAAAAGTAGACTGAGCAGCTGCTGCTGAGGGAGATGCTGACATTTGTACAGAGGCCTTTAGCAGTTAGTGTTGGGCAGGTAAGGTGAACTTTTCCAGCAATATTTAATGCTGTCCTGTCTTTATAACTTTTCTGAGCTTCTAAGCTTGGATCTCTAATGCAACATAGCTCTTTATCTTCTTTCTTTAGCTACCACTCAGCTTTTGAGATGGTGGCAAGAGAATGGACAAAACATGGAACCACAGAGACCAGTGAGATTTTCTAAGGGTTCTTAAGGCACCTGTAGTCAATGGCATCATTGACAGCTGAAAGGCAAAATAAAATCCCTGTTAACCCAATCACGTATAACGGACCTGTGTCTGTTTTCTAATATGAGTGTGGTACTGTAGACCCCAGCAACTTAGACTTTAATAAGCTGGCCTTCGTAATGAGGGAAGAAAAGAAAAAAAAAACAAAATTATGATTCTTGCCTTATTTAGAGAAAATTGAGCTATATGTTGAGATATATAAAGATGACATTGAAAATCTCCCAAAAAACAAGGAATAAAGAGTAGATTACAAGAGGTTCAGGCTGTTTTAGAGAGCTGGTGAGATCTTCACAGTGGGACAGTCCTGTTGTCTGGCAGAAAGCAGCTTCTCCACACCCCAGCTGACCACTGTGCCAAGAGACACTTGCCCAACAGAGAGACCCATGCCCTCCAGCTTGGGTGGGCGCTCTGCAGGACATGGGCAATGAGAAATATCCAGGTGTTTGTCAATAAAGTTGGGAATTATTCCTCCAAGCAGCACCAGAGTACAAACTATTTTAAGATCATGTGTTACCTATCCCAGCTCTTCCTTTGGTGGCCTTGTCTCACCACCTCAGCCTTAGGAAAGCACAAACCTCACAGTTTCTCCAAACTCCCAGCTTTCCTTACCCCAGTGGAGCTGCCATTCTCACAGCTCTCCCTCATCTCAGCTTTCCTGGTTCCTCATCAGAGGAGGGCACCATGTCAGGCACCTCCACCTACACAAAATGTGAGCATTTTAATAGACCCTGCTTATAGCCAGGGTGGACAGCCAGTGGTGAGGAGAAACTCTCAGTGCAGCCATCCATGCCTTGGGGAAAGGGATGGGTTTCTCTTGCTGGCTGCTCTTCAGGAGCACCACTGTCCCCCTTTCCTCTGCCTCAGACTGGCAGGGAGGGCTTTAGTCTGTGTCCTGCAGCTGCACAGCCCATGTACATCAGCTACAGAAGGGAAAGGGATGATCCTGACCTGCAGGAGAGGGATGTTGCAGACCATCCACGGAGCTACTCCTTCCCCTCAGCCAACACCGACCCAGCACCAAAGTGTGACAGGAGTGATCTTGTTCATCCCCAGGCTCTGCTCAGCCTCTGCCCCTGCTAACACAGAGCAGTCTGAGAACAGCAGGCAGGAAGGTGGGCAGTAGCTGGGGGGGAAGATTAAGAAATAGAAGCTGAGGTTTAAGAAGACTTAAGAGAAAATGTGAGGTCTTTGATATTTGAAAGTACAGTTCACAAGGAACCCGCAAAATCATAGTTTCCCAGGCAGATGCAGCACACCATAATGTTGTACAAACACTCTAGTCCTTATGCAACCCAGAGATAATTTAGGAGGAAGGTATATTCAGTGTCCTGGCATTGCTTTTTTAACAGCTGTGAAAGCCTCTTTGCATCTCTTCAATGAATTGCTGCTTATATGGGAAAACTGACTAAGCTGCCTTTTGTTTTCAGACGAGCTCTGCTGTGGAGAGGCTGTGGAGGATCAGGTTGTGAGGCAAACAACAAACACCACCTCCACACTGCTGGGCTACAAACATGCTGATATGGTAGTAGATCCATATTCAAAACTCTGTGGTACCTAGTAGGATAAAGGCTGTAGGCTGCAAGGATGTGATAGCAAAGATCTCTTAAGTTTTTCAGATCCAGAGTCCACAGCTTTGCACTAACAGCCCTAAACATAAAAATACCTTCCCTTCTGTGCATGCCATGCAGACTGACTGCTGGCCAGGTCTCACCCTATGGCACAGGGCGCTTTAGCTCCAGGCACCAAGAACTCACCTCAGTTCTCAGAGAAATTATAACAGGAAGAGGAAATTAATAACAAGCAGTAGTGGAAAGGTCTGAGGCGAGGAGAGTAATGGCAAACTTTAACACAAATTACTGTGTTCTTAATTCCCAGTCCACAGGTTTTGCGGCAATGCACCCACTGCTGCTCAGCTGGTTTTTCATGGCAGCTGCTGCTTTAACCCAAAGTGGGTTTTGAGGTGAGGCTACACTGCAGACAAGTTGACAGGCTTAAAACTTTTAAAATTATATTTATCTCACACATTAAAAAAATAAAAAAAATAAAAAGGAGTTTGGAGCAGGGAAAAGGATTTAAATCAACAACATAGCCACCTAAAGAATAAAGGAAGGAGCCAACCTAGCTGCTAACTGATAAGAAGGACAGGTAGGGCAGAAGTAACTGGAGGTCTCTGAAGATTAGGAAGATAAACTGGGATATGCTCTAGGGAAGGAGGAAGTGAGAAGAATTGGCAGACTCAGAGTAGCAAAACAGGATGGTAGTTTCAGCATTAGTTATGCTTTAGGCAATACTGGGGGTATCACCAGGTCTGGACAAAAAGGAGCAGGTCCACAGCAAACTGTCAGCTATGCACAGCTCTCTGCTCACAAAATGCTTCCCACTGGTGCCACCAGTGCTGTCACCAGACCCGACAGTGTCTGACTGAGACCCAGTGCAGTGTTTGTAGTAACTGCACTGCTGATGAAAGCCCATCCTGAGCAAAGTAAATCACCTCAAAATGCCCAGACAAAACTGAGTCTCTGGATCTACTCGTCTCTTCCTCCTGCACTTCTGCCTTGGCACAAGGCAGTATTTTTAACAGCAGGCTGCAGACAGCTCCCAGCCAGACTGTCCTAAGGTAAGTGCTGTGTCTAAAGTAAGAGTAAATCATTTGCTAAAGATCCTTTCCAGAACCTGCACAAAAAAAAGCTCTATGGAATTGTTAGCTTGGCACTTAAGGGACTTTCTCCTCCATGCACACTCCCCAGTCTCTTAACTGACTCTGATGCCCTCATTTATTAATAGAGAATTAAATTCTGACTTCACTGGGGCTTTCAGTTTTGGGGTTTTATTTTTGGTTTATTGGTTGGATTTGTTTGCTTGTTTGTTTGATTGTTTTCCTCCTGGTGATGACAAAGAGCAGTATGTTCAGTATAAAAGAAAGGAAAACAAATGCATTTCTTAACTATACGTGAGAAAGGAGAACCTGCCCTCCACAGCACATCATTGCCAAGGGACTTAATACTGCTGATTCATTTTCAGGGCTGTTTTACTGGTGTGGGAGTTATACAAGAAGAAATAAACTGAAAAAAAAAACCAACTCCCCCTCCCCCCCCCCCAAAAAAAAACCAAAAAAAAAAACCCCACACACAAACACCCAC